>QEWY01001293.1:3406415-3652525 GCA_006503575.1 Baylisascaris schroederi
GGAGGGAGGGAGGGAGTGACTTGAGAAGAAAGCCACTGCTCTTTAGCTTACCATTTTTGCTGAATTTCGGTAGCAGAAATTCATTTCAACACAAGATTTGCTCTAAGAATTCGCTCCTCATTCGAAGTTGCAACGGAAATCACATGCCGCTATTGCTTAACAGAAAAATGGAGTATTCGCAAAGCGTTTGATGAGGAAGGCGTTTATTGGTAACATTGTCTTCTGTAGATCGTGCACAAACGACGCTTTGATGTGAAAGCATGATGAGTAGTAATGAATGTAGAATAAGTAGACTGGCTGTATGAACGATTCTAGACCTACGATCTCGGGTGCTATGGAAGACGAGACAGAGACAGAGGATCCAACAGGCAGTGATCACGTAGACAAACTCGTCTACGACGAGGAGATTGTATTTGGAACGCCTCATATATTATCACCTGTCAGCGAACGCCGTGAAGAATCATCGTCGGTATATTCCATTTTTCGATAACCACTTCACTTCAAGAAGAGGCAGTAGATACGCTATGCGAGTTTGTTAGCCACCTAATGTTGTAATTGAAATTGATCCCATATTGTCTATAGCAACAGTGGCTAGCTTATTTGAATATTCATCTGACATAGCAGACTAAACGGTTTGAACTGCATACAGATCAATGGCCTTCTGATCGCACCGTTATCGATTTATGGATTCAGATAGCCTTGGTTTTCAGAGGGTAAATAAGCATCGAAATGGATTGACGCGTGAAAGAGGCAAGAATCTCTTTGGCTAAATGCAAATGTCAAAAACTGTAAGAAACTTTGAAGAAACGCCTAATAGGCAATATTACGTTGCCTTAAACACCTTTTGCGGTCTCTGAGAACAATTTTTGGCCAGATTTTGCCCAGATTCAAATATTAGAATGTCGAAAGCAATGCGTTTCTGGAAACATTGCATTTGTTTAGTAATGCTTGTTTAGGAGTCGCATTAGAGCTCTAGGATGGTGGCATGAAAACAATAGGATAAGATATCGTTAGAATTGGAGAATACAGATCTAAACGTACCTTCACCTGCGCCGTATTCTTACCGTTGATCTATGCTGCATTGCTAGCTGCTGGAAAGAGTTTTATAGGACCAAGAGACCATTCGTTTGCGAGAGGAATTCGCCGTTAACTTGGACCAGGCGTCGACGGTGTTAATGCATCCACAGGAGGGAGTTTGGGTGGATACTACAACTGACACCTGGCCGTCTCGTAATGACATTCCAACTAGCGTGCATCGTCGATGGCTCAGCGATCATGGAGCGGAACATGCGTCCGGCTTCAAGCAACAGCTCGACGATCAATTGAGACGTGAAAACGTACGCTTTCCTAGCCGATCTTTCATACCTATTTATTATAACATCAGGTCTTCAGAGTTGTATATTATGCGGTGAGGTGGTTGGGTAATGGAAAGAAACCCTTTTAAAACACATCCACACTTGAAAAAAAAAACAAACAATTTCGATAAAATAATTCTGCACATCACTACGATCGGTTCTCGTTGTTCATTGTGTGTTATGTGCTAAGATCGTTTATCCTTTGTTCCAAAAGCTGTTTTAATATGTTGAAAAAAAAAAAAAAAGAATTGCAAATGAGGAAAGCATTGTTTCGTTTCACTAACAGAACAGGCACATTTCTATGGCTTAACTTCCCTCTAGTTGTCGCAATATGCGTTTTTTTGCGAGGATGAATCATTCGCGTAGCATACCTAACACAACTTTATTGAATGTGCTGTGGTAAGCTAGAGGGATTGCACTGTGGAAAGCATTGACAGCATTGCAGATAGGATCACAAACATTTTCACTCGGGCAGGGTTTCACCCGCTCTTTATATTAGAGAAAATTTGGAAAACACTGCACAGTTTTAAAAGTGTGCATCGTCGGCTTGTTTTTAGAAGACAATGCCCCCGCACCAAAGTTTCGAGAGGGAGGCGTTATCGTTATCAACCACCGAAACGTTTTTATGCGCTGAAATGATCCAGTTATATTGTCAGATGGTTTTCTGAATCATAGCGTTCTAACTGGGAGAGGGGGGGGGCGTATTTTTGCACCGTTTATTTGGCAGTGTAAGAGATGCGCAAGAAATTAACAAGTCGTAGCAATAAAAGAGAATGATTGAGGTGCGTGAATGATTGAGGCATCTTCCAAGGAAATATTACTTCAGGAGGTGAGCAACGACGTAGTGAGGTTGAGGCGTGCGGATGCTCGTCCCGCGACACTATCGAGTAGGTGCAGGAGTCAGCTGGTTCTCGGCGGATCTGAACCTACAGCGGCATGGCTGAACAATTCTTCTCTTCAGATAAGCCTATCGTCATCGAGCCCTTCTGTCAACGATACTCAAGAAGATGTTCGACAGCAGCAAGGTTTCTCTTTTCTGACTAATTTTTTCTGCAGTAAGAACGACGCATTCGAGTCATATAGAAACACATCCATGGTTACATGCTCATCTTTCATCGCGGTTTGGGAGCGGAACTATTCTTGGGGAATACTCCCGAAAAGTTTTATTATGTCATCTGAAATAGACATTTTTCTGTATGAGACAGCAAGGGAAGTGATGTAAAACCAACATCATTTAGAGAAAAATTATGTTCATGACTTCGAAGGTGGTGTAGGGTGCAAATTAATTAAGTAGAAAGCAGCTGAGGTTTTCGATCGGAGACTCTTCTAGTTTGAAAAGGTTCATTATCACTTATGGACGGTTGATTTTTGCTCTTCGATGCTCAAGCGGTTAAGTTCAAATCGTTTCTAGGCTTGTTAATTCTAATTTTGACGTACTGCACATCAAACGGTGCCTGATTAGCAAATATGAATACTCCTGCCCTCTCCACATTATGGGGAAATCAACGCAGAATTGGAGCAACTGTTTTCTTTTCTTCGATTATTCCTTCTTTCTCTTTTCTATAACCTTTACCTAAAGAAAACTGCCGCTTATGAAGTGTTCCGATGAGGTATGGCGAGGAATATAGGTTGCAGAGTTTCGGTTCGTTCAGGATTCCTTCAGCAAATGGTTTATCAGCCGTTAGCAGTACTAATATTCTGAATGGGTGGTTTTAGAGGAAGATTTTGCCGAAGAAGAAATTATCGATACGAGTGACACAGCGAAGATAAGACGCGATATGAAGGTGCAGCGTAGTGATACGCAGAAGTGGGCGGAGCTGATGCCTGCCACTTTTGGCGCACATCAGGTAACACCCACTGCACAGATTATTGAAAGCTTTCTCTGTGCCATTGTCGAGCAGCGTTTCCCTTCTTGTGAACGGCACACAAATTCTGTAAGTATTGGAGCATTCTCAACGAGCAGATTAGAACTGCTTTGTCAAGTAGCCAACTGCTTGTGTTAATATGGTTCATTATTGGCCCATAACTTTGCTCATCTCTTTTAGACTTATAACAGCCAACAAACGAGCTGTGCCGCTACTGAGCACTGATGTTGCAAAATGAGATAGAAGTAAAATCTCTTTGTTAAGCAAGTAGGAGTGAGGAGGGTGGAAGCATGAGGCGTTTGTTTCTAAGATGGTTTCATTATGGCACACAACTTCGCCAGTTAAGGAATGCCGCCGCAGGTTGGCGTTATCGAATTTCCTTCTGTCCACTTATTTCTGTGTCGCTCTAATTTTTTTGTTGATTCAGTTCTTCGTGAATATGCATCATTCATTTCCAGTTTACTGTTTTTTGCTTTATATATCGTTGCAAATATATTTTCATGTGAGCAGACGTTCTCTAATCGTTGAGGCGAGAATGCTTGGCTAGTGAACTTTTAGCGCCTCGATGATAGCAACGCAATATATCTTTCTTCGAACCACATAAATCATTAGAAATGATATCCTCTAATAAGTTTAACGACACGGTACTTTTAATTTAGTGGAGGTGACTAGGAACGTTAATGCTAAAATGAAGATTTTCTGAAGATTCTTGTCGTTTAGAGGGCTTTTCGTCGGATTAAGAACCAGCATTGCTAAGGATAGCGTGAACAAAATTTGATGGATTTCCCTCTTTAAAAAAATGAGTTGGAGTTTTATATTTTCAGGAAAGTTGGTGAAGGGGGAAAGGGCAGCTGAGATTTTGCCTTGTAGCCCACCTTGAGGTGTTCGTTGATTGACGTAATGAATATCTCGAAGGCCTTATTCCAACTCATCATTGACATAACTTAATTGGCTCAATTTAGAAGGATTTCTGCATGCGCACGTTGAACGATGATCTTCTAGGTCGATCTCTTTTATGAACGCTTCGCTAAATAAATATTCCTTTGCAGCTTTTTCGCTAAAGTGCTTAGTGGGTGCGTCGTTTTTCATACTTTCAATTTGAACGTTGTTGCATCCATTTTTTCAACGATAAAATAGACTCATTGAAGCGGTCAGTTCACTTAAAATTACCGAAGATGTGCTGTCCCTGGCAAGTCATAATTTGCAGATTTCTTGATATCGTTAAAAGATGACGTTTGAACAGGGCACTGAATATTGACTATTTATGGCATTCATGTATGCATATTTCCCGTATATGATTGGGTACAAGCTGGCAACTTGCTTATCTCTAACGCCTAAGCAGCCGATTGAGCAACTGCAAAGCCTAGAGCCATCACTTTCATAGTAAAATTTCTGTGTTTGTTGGCAGAATTCAGTTGATTGGTCACTTCATATCCCTCTCAATAAATTTATGGGAATTATGTTTAACAGAATTCTAGGGAGGAGGGAGGTGCTTTTTTTGGCGAATGATGTAATCCGACAACGCAGTACAAAGTCATCAGAGTAGGATGCAAATTATTGCATATGTAGCATTAGAGTGATGTATACGCTGCATTGTAGCGTTTATGCCAGTTTGTCCTTGGAGAGAGAGGGGAGGGGACGGGGAGGTTTTTTTAGTGGAGAAATATATTTTCTCTAGGAACCTCGAAGCTGGAGTTACTAAGTAAGAGGAGTTTATTCCGATTTAATAGCTGGTATCAGCTAAACGCCATACACCTTTCTTCCACCTCATTCCCCATCTTCCGCTCTCCCTCAAGGGTCTTTTGTTGCAAGAGATTTTCGTGGTCTGCAGGTTTTTACTAGTAAATAATTGTTTTCATCGAACGTTCTATTGTTGACTTGGGGTTCTTCAAAATTTCAGAATTATTGTTTTTATGTTTTTTTGCATAGCCGTTTCCTCCCTAACCATAGCCATCTTTAGAAGAGCTTTTGTCCTTTTTCAGCTCCTTATCCACTTCGTTTACTGACCATCCCTTTCTCAGTTTCCTTCTACGTCCTTTTCCGGAGAAACGTCTCACGCCCTAGTTTGAACACTTTCATCGAACTTTTGCTCATTATGACTTGAGTCCAACGTACCATGTGCGTAATCTTTCAGTACCTTCATTGAACAGTTTAGAATGACGCTAAGAGCAATGAACTTTTGAACGCCTTAAGACATCATCACTTCTTTCGAAATTTTTGTTAAGTTTTCGTGAAGTTATATGGTTGGAATGATTAATTCACTCCACAATCTGCACTGCGCATTCGTTTGGTGAGGAACGATGAGGTTTATATTAGGCTGCATGGCTATGTACTCGGCGTTTATCATTGAGGTCGTCGTCTGTGTTGTGCTTGGTTCTTTTTTTTTCGCATCTGATAATTTCTGCGCGGTTATTTTGCAGAATTTTTCTTTTGAAGGTGATTGGACCTGTGCAACGTCCTTCTCGACTCGTACCCAGTTTGGGTGTCGTCGGTGATTCAAGTGCGAAGTAATGCTTTTTTCAGTTTCTTCTGCTTGTTTCATTCTTCTTTTTTTTTTTGAATTTATAAGGTGTTCTAAGCTAGTATGCTAATATTTGCTTCTTGAAAACGTGTACGAAGGAGGAGGGAACTGATTTGCCTATTGTTAATTAAGTCATCTTGTTGGCTTATTTTGGAACATAATTTTTTTTTCGCATCTGATAATTTCTGCGCGGTTATTTTGCAGAATTTTTCTTTTGAAGGTGATTGGACCTGTGCAACGTCCTTCTCGACTCGTACCCAGTTTGGGTGTCGTCGGTGATTCAAGTGCGAAGTAATGCTTTTTTCAGTTTCTTCTGCTTGTTTCATTCTTCTTTTTTTTTTTAATTTATAAGGTGTTCTAAGCTAGTATGCTAATATTTGCTTCTTGAAAACGTGTACGAAGGAGGAGGGAACTGATTTGCCTATTGTTAATTAAGTCATCTTGTTGGCTTATTTTGGAACATAATTTGTTCATTGGTGTATAAATTTGTCTCGGTTCTTCTCAAATTGTTTGTTTTAAAGAGGATGGTGGTTAATGAGGAAAGTGATACACTTTCCAGGTTGGCCATAAGAAATTCTGTTGTCTCTCAAATTTTGATGCCAACTTAGGAGCGGCCTAACGTAGAGCGAAGACAATATCGATTTGAATTGTCGAGGTTAAGGTAGACATGAATCAAAACAAATCTCATTTGTTTATATCAGAATATCACGCTAGAACGTATGGCGAGAGCCTTATACGAAGGTCGGTAAATGCTGAGGAAATCCCTATGTGGAGGCTCAGCGAGTATTTCGAGAATTCCGCAGCATGGGCCTTTTGGAGATCCTACGTACTTTTAGATACCCTTTTGATGCAAACATTCAATGAGTTTTCGAGAGGCGTCTGCTAGATTCGTTTACGATATTCAGTTAATTTTCGTTAGCTCGAATGCAAAGGGTTTTTTTCATATCGAATCGCGCAAGTAGTTTATTTGATTGGATAGTATGAGTTCGATGAATATGCCCGAGAGAATAACTGATTTTTCCTCAATTTTTAATGTGATGATGTTTTGAATAGTGATTTCGAATAAGACATACAGATTTACTTAATGCTGTTTTGGCAATAAAACAGGAACACCGTTTACGATAGTGCATTAGTGATGTGAGGCTTGTCTTTCATTTAGCCGTTCTAGTCATTGCGTGGTGCATTTATGTAATTTTCGAAAACGTTTTCATTGGAGCTTTGCTATATAAGTTTCAACATAGTGCAGGGCACTTTCGCTTCAAATCACGAAACTTTGCTTCGATTGTAGACTCTTCATCTTTATGCTGTTATCTACTTAACGCTTAATTAACATTTTGCTGTTATTTTTTGGTCGTTTATGCGATCGGTCGGTCGATTTGGTGCAGGCAAGTCGGTTTGTAAAAATACTTACCCTATTTGCTTGCTTACCACTCCCTCGTTGCTGTTTTTTGCTTGCAGTCAGCATGGTTTTGCATGGGGCTGCTACATTTTGTTCTCACCTTAACAACTATTGAGGGTGTAGTAAAATTTGACGTCACTTCGGTTATAAGAAGCGAACAGCAGTAACAGGCCTCGACGGTCAATTTTCGCGTCTCGAGTGGCACGGTGATTTTCATGCTTCATGTTTTCTTCTTGATTTGTTTTTGCACATCACATCTGTTGTTGTCTATAGAATCCAACGCAGGTCGGCTGTACCTTTTTGTTTTCTTTTTTTATGTGTAGAACAATAGAGCGATTAAATCTATCTGGGATATCAGAAGTTGTTTCGATATCCATCGTTCCGAGGTGTGTTGCATATGGCGTCCCAGTCGCTTCATGATCGCAGAGGGCCTTCACCATCCACATTCTTGGAGGCCAAGAGTTGTGCTGTTGCAGCTGTTCCGAAGATTAACTTTTCCGTGTAATTGTTCGGCGTGATGTATCAAGCACTTCATCTGTTTCTTCTGCCACAGCCATCGTGTTTGTTTGGATCTCTGGCTGAGCTTTTGCCTCTTTGCTTTCCTCTTGAAAGTCGGTAACAGACTACATGCATTTATGGGACATTCGCATGCGTGATCCGATGCTCCATTGAATTGCAACTGCGAACGCTATGTCGGCACAAGTAAATCGTCAACTGAAGCGAAGTACGATATCCGCATTTGTCTTGTTGCAAGATTCGATTACATAGCCCGAGTGACATTGTTCGCCAAGCATGCTAGCAGTTGCAAACATTCGTCTCTCATCCTGCGTTTACTGTTGCCCTTGTTGTTTAGTTCTTCGGCATTGTTGAAGCGGTTCATTTCTTTTCGACCACAATAAAAGCATGCATCTGTTTGTTGTTCGTCTTCTTTCGGCTTGCTGCCTTTACGATGTTTTGCGGGGTGTTTTTTGAGTTTCATATTGCTTATACTTTTCTAGAGCACATAATATTTACATTAGCGCGTTCCACATGCTTTAGTATAGCGTTTCTCCAATCTTTCGCATTTAACAACAAGGAAACCTCTTTTGCAATTCCTCTGTCCTCAAACTATTGCATGATTGTGTGCACTGCTTATATGGAACTCAACAGTGTTTGAATGTCACTGTTCTTGTTTGCTTCATGTTTACACTTCATAGGCTACTGATGTTTTATGCACTCCAACATGTTGTTCTTCAAATTCAATTGGAAAATGGTCTCTTCTTTACGACTTTGTTTTAAAAATTAGCCACCTATGAAAGTGTGAATAAGCATTCAGTTAGTTCATTTGTGCGCACCAAAATTCATTTCTTTCGTGACATAATTGATGCTTTCTATATTCGACAGTGAAACCCTCCTTGATTAAAAGAAGAGTGTCAAAGGAGGATTAGAACAATCTTGAGTCGTAAGCTTTGTGGCAGGCCCCTTCACATATTGATGGAGGAATGTTTAAGGGAAGAGAGGACATTTATGTCTGTAGAACACATATTGGAAAAACTGTAGTTGGTACTGCGGAACGTTACACATCGTATTCAAGATATTATATTCATCGAGTCGTTTTATGCACTGAAAGAGAGCACCAAGAGGGGTAGATATTGGTTATGAGGTACGCTTAACGTGCTTTAGTGTCAATAGTGAACACATGTTGGTGCCAGTTGGCCCTCATGCAGTGCAACACAAAAGCAAGCTGTTGTTCACGCCGAACTTCGTCTTGCAATATGTTTATAGAACTGCCGGGATACAGAGCATGGCAGAGTGTATGTGGCGACCCGTGCCGGCGGGTAATGGAGACGCTACCCTTGCCCATGTATATTTCCCTTCTCCCCCGTGAGTGGGAGCCCCGCGCTCCTGCAGAGGCCCTTAAAATGGTAATTCAGTGCCCTCAAGGGAAAGTCCAAAGCGACGGATCAAAATTGAGCGGTAGATTGCTTGCTCTCTGAGGTGAACAACCAGCTATTGATGACTATGGTCGTTGTAATTAACCTTAGTTATTGACTCCGATCATCATAATTTTCTGTTGTGCAATGCAACAGTCAGTATCATTTCGCTAACTATATTTTCGGTACTGACTTTGCAGTTGTTGTTATGGCTACAGGTTAAAGGTTGTTTGCACAGTAATAGTATTATCGTACTGTTATTACTTATCACAACCATACCCAAAGCAAAGATAAACTGCCTATGGAGCTGCACTCATCATCAGGCTGCAACTTGAACTTTCTAATTGCAAATTTTACATCCAACAAAATAATACTTTCATAAGTCATCGTCTATATTTCCTTGTGAATTATAGTCGTTGAATGTTGCGCTGAATGCCTACAAAAGGAAAATGAGGAATTTATTCCCAAAGTTGCGAAATGATCTCATATACAGCTTTCCTCTTGCCGTTTCACACGACTCGTTCGATAAGTTTTAGGCGTTTATTGCCTGTGGCATTCTCTTTACTTATTTATTATATGTGATGATAGTTTCAGATTGGAAGGAAAGGCGAGAATAGACAAGAAACAGGCCAGAAGAGCCAGTGGGCTGCTCGACTTCTTTCCTAGCTACAGGAAAAAGGTGCAAAGGAATTTTTTTTGTGGGACGGAAAATTGCGACCTTTTTTTTTTTTTTTTTTTTGAATTTTAATTGCCGGGATGTTTTGTTATTTCATTTGCTGATGCAAAGTTTCGCACTTCTCTGACTGAGTATCCTACATAACGACGGGTCAAACGTGTTGTCTGTGCACGTCGGCTTATCAAGCGTTTCCAGGAACTGTGTGCTGTTGTCAGCCCTGCGTGTTCACCTCTATGTGATGCTTTCTGATGTTTAACAGCATTTGTTGTGTTCAGACCTGCCGATTAGTTGCCGTCACATCTTAGACACTCATAGTCTCTCCGATTCCCTCTCGGAAACCACCATGCCGGTGCTGATATACTGCGGTTTCTATTGTGGTACCGCATAACTTCTAGATAGCTCATTTCGACAAAGTTTGGTGACAGCGGCATTACAATGCTGAAAGCAGTAAAATACGCTTTTTAAACATAGACTAGACGTAAATATCATTTGTGATTTTCCAATTTCCTATGAATTTCAAATTAAAAAGCCGCCGTACGGGACAGAATTCATTCGATCAGTAAAATGGAATAAAAATAACAAAGCGAATGTATTTCTCTTCCACCGAAGCCATTTATTGGCGCGAATTATACGCACTGTATGGGAATCATCATTGCGTGATGTCTGACACCTTAATCGGAAAAGATACAAATTTTTTTTAAAACGAAATTTACATATTTGAAGTTCTCATCCATCTATAAGTTGACATCCACAGAGGAGGATGAAGTACAAATCAGAGTGGGAAAATGAAGACCAGGCTGCATTTTAATTATGAGTACAGACGGGAAGCAGCACAAATTGTACTTATACTGTACCTGCGGCTTCAGGCTTGATACAATACTGTATCGTACTTGGCACACGTAGAAGTACGATAAGAAAAGTTTCATACATTTTGGTACGATCACCTCACTGATTATCAGCCTTTTCTTGCGGTAGAAATTATGTTAAACTTACTGTTTTTCTTGTTTTTGCTTTCCGTCATGCATAGGCGCACTAGTGAAAGCAGTCGTTGTTTTATTTTGTTTTTTTAGAGAGGCGATCTCCGTACGCCACCCGTTGAATCGAATATACATGGATTTGATGTAAGTTTTTTTTTTTCTTTGCAAATGTTTTCTCCATGTGGGAAATAATTTGACCGATCATGAATCTGAGAAATTTCTATTTTGCTAGTTGCTACGCTAGATAGCTTATAAATATTGTAGATTATTTGATATAGAGATTGATTTTTGCTGAAGTCTAATCTCCCGTATACTATTCACTTCCTTAGAGCGTTGTCTTCCGCAGATCGGTTGCATGCGACTATCCGATACATTCAGATATCAGCACTCAACACGCTTTCCTCGATGCATAAGGATCGCATTTGTTATTATGTAAGTGCTTGGTAGCAACGCAAAGTGTCCAATACACGGATGTGTCGCTGCATTAAATTTTCATTCCAGAGGGTGCTATGAAGAATTTATAGTGCAAACGAACTGACAGAATTCGTTTGAAGGCTCATTTTGACCCGACAAATGTGTTTATTAATCGGCTTAGCGCTTAATAACATTAAACTGCGGATCACCTTGAAAAGCCAACATCCGACAGACATAGTAATGAAATTGACGCAAAAGCTATTACGTTTTCACACAAGATTCATTCAGAGTTATGATTGAAATTTCAGCGTCGCTCGACTGTTGCCGGGGAGGAGCCACCGATTGCAGGTAAGAACATTCCAGTTACGTTAAGTCCTGTCTGAGTTGCTTGTTGTATTCTAAACTTTAACAAATATTTTTAATCTTCCGCTCCTTTTGGATTTCCTTCGTTCTTTTAACAAGTTCTTTTTTTTTTTTTTGCATTCAGGCAGATCTATTCCACACAGAACATCGGTTGAGTGGAAAAATTTGTTCACCAAAGAGCTCATATGCACTTTTTAAAATCTTTTTTGGTCATATTTCGAGGCATATGAGGCATCCTCGTCTTGTGTCAGTGAAGCTTCAACACTTCACGCGATGCTTCAACTTCATCAGTGATCGTCCAGGTTGGGCGTAGGTGGTTATTGGGAAAGGAAACCACCACACATTGGTCATTTGCCTATTCGTTATTGCAGTTGAGGTTTAAAATGAAGCAGCTTTCTGGATTCATCAAAGCATGAGGTTAATTCATAAGCAAGATTGGGTATGCTAGCCCTATAGTGTTTACAGCTGCACTAATAAGAGCACATTCGATCATTAGTCTGGTTAGGCTTATTGCAACGTCAGCCACAATAAGCTGAACTCTGTGCCGTCTACGGTAGGTTTGAAAAGACATCGTTGCCCATTTTCGTCATTTTTTGTTTTCAAAATTTGTGGGTATTCGGATAGAGGTTTTACAAGTGAAGTTTTGGGGAAGAAGCTTATGGCAAACGGGTATGCGCAGCATTTGATTATTTGTACATCTCATCTGGAATGGAAGCCACTCTCGAACACTTGTTCCCGGTGATGAGCCGCAGTAAATGGAGACCATGCTTGCTACATGTAAGCCCGTTTTAGAGGAATTTTTGATCAAGACAGTTTTAGAACACATGTTTAAGCATTCTCGCAATCTCGTACAGCAACGTTCATGTTCAACTCCATTCTTTGTATCGGAGTTGCAACTGCGGTAAGTGAAAATGGCAGTGAGTGATATAAGGCGCCTTTAATATAAGGCTTTTGCCGAATATAAGCTCTTGCAACGAGGGTCACGAAAAAACCGAGCTCGCCTCTCACATACTGTACAACCTCGGTTTTAAGTTCTAAAGCCGGTTCCATTTCGAATTAACTGATTTCATTGCGCCCCAAATATGTTATATATTTCAGGTCTCCCCGATTCGTTGGTTAAGGCACTCCAGGAACGACCGAGTACAATCGGTGTGACCGATGGACGGTTCATGGCAGCTCGCATTTCTGGAGCGTTCTGCCAATTTGTCCCTCAGATGTAAGCGTTATTTAAGCTTTTTTTGTTAATTGCATCTGAGGTTATTTGCTACGTCGATATCGAACTGGATTTAGGAGTGTTTTACATGTTTAATGTTGCAATGAACATTGCTGTCTGTTTATTTTGTTTTAATATTACAGGTTTACATTACTTCTGCATTTTCGTCGCAAAGCTATGTTTCCACAACCTCTATCATTGATATCATTTTTTTATTTGCGGTTTTACATGTTTCTTTCTTAATAAAACTTGTTTATTGCAGAGGATCTGTTTGCATACATACTTTCAAACTTATGTCGTGGATGTTAGAATCGAAATGTGTCCGGACTCCAAAATGCTGCGTTACTCTCACTTCATGCCGTAGGAACAGAAACTTCTGCAAGTAGATGCATTGGCAATAGGGGCCGGGTTCAAAACTTTTTGCTTGCGATCTCACCACCTCCAGCATCTGTGAATAATTCTAAAATTGCTTCCGTTAGCCTGACTTACTGCCCGAAATAGAAAGACAACAAATATTTCTATCTGATGATCGGTCGAGGGTATATGATGGATCGCTTACGGCGTTTTATTCGGCGATTCGATTGACCTAAGCAAGTATGAATGGCTCGTACTCTTCAGATGTTGCCTAAACTTAAATCCTCCTACTCCATCACATCTTGGAGATAGAGAGTACATTCTTGAAATCTAGTATTGAAGAGTCTAATATTTTGTGTGTAATATTAAAGAAAGCATTGTGTTCTTTCTTATCTGTGTTTCAGATATTATCTTTTGTACTAAGGATTGCAAGTTCTTGCAATTTTTCCAAATTTGTAGTGCATTTTTGCATTTCGTTTCCAATTTTTATAACTAAAAGCCAAACGAAGAGGCAAATATCGTCATAGATTTTAAGATATAATACCTCTCATCGTTATCTCTTTGTAACTTTTTTTCTCGCACGCAGTTGTTATTTTTCATCTTATCTTTCATCTCATCTTACACTCTATTATTGCAATTATTCCCTTGATTTTTGTCTTAAAGTGTCTCAATGAATGCCTCTGAAATAAGCTCTAGTTTCTTTTTCATCGAACGCTGTTTTCAGTAACAAACCGAAATGGGCTGATCTGGAATTGTGGAAGGATGATCCGCCCTCTTGGTCCTCATGTAATGCACATTCAAAGCTTAACAAACAAGAAACAAAAAAGCAGGATCTCATATATGGTATCGTTTATCTCGCCTTTATGTCCATTCTAATTGTTTGTTTGTTTAAGGAAAGACATGCACAGCAAGATTATTTTCATTTTTGTTAACAGTGCATCTTTTCAATATAAAATTGCTGTCGAAGGCCCTTTAGTTCCGTACTCTTGCAAGTTTATGCTTTAAAACCTTTTAAAGCTTCTATATTCATGCACGATAAAAGCGTATTTTTCGATTTATCTACTGCACAGAGAAGTAATATTTAGTCGTTTGTTTACTCGATTAAAAATTTAGTGAATTCAATGCATACATTAGGAATATAGACCTTTCTCTTGTCGACTGTCATCATCTTAATGCTGAGTTTAACCGTCCCATATGAAACTGTAAAAATTGAGGACCTGACTTTTCTGAGTAAAGTTAATATTGAATATTTGATCTATCCTTCATTAGTTAGCCCCAATAAGAGGTTAAGAATGTGCGTTGCATCTCCTTGATAGAAAAAACCGTACATAGGCAGTAGATATTTGCTTGAAACGTTTAATGCACATAGCTAAGAAAACTTTGTTATTAATGAAGTGCTAATAAACGCGAAACTCTTTGCCGATCTATTAGACTTCGTAGGCATTCCTCCGGTCTTCTTCCTTTCGCTCTCGTTCCAGTGTTGTAACCTCCATGTTGTCATTGTTTCATGTTTCAGAAGTTTACCTCACCGAGAAGCACTATTGCCAAATGCTGGTCATTCTTCAGCAGGTTTGACCATTTCATATCGAGTTTTTTATATTTTGTATGCGGTGCAAGAAAAGCTTTCTGATCCCAGTCAAAAAATTTACTTAGCATCAACTACGCTTCCGAATTTAGCTATGGGAAAGGCTTTGTTGCGGCCAAAATTTAAAAGAAGCAGCTAAGGCCAAAGAATACTCGACTAGCTATATGTTGCTGAAATGTTACTTGCCTAGCTATATTTTGCTGGAATATTCGAGTTCTTCTTGTTGACAGGTCTATCAAGAGGGACTTCGAGTGAAGAAGATTTTATCAGAGGCGAAACGGGCTGAGCTCATCCCACAGGTGCTGGATGCGCTGTTGGATTTCCATCTGAATCTTCTGCGCAGACTGCAGAACAAACGTAATGAAGCGGCGAGGGTTGATTCGATTTCACAAATCATCTACTCGGAGGTGTGTTTATTGAATTTTTTGATATTTAGATAATCACTTTGTTGTTCTATAGCAATTGTTCATTGTGTTTTCGTTAAATTTTTTGAAGCAAGTAACAGTGTTAAAAGGCACTATCGTTCTATTTTGCATAGTTCATGTCCTGCTAGCTTTCCCGATTTTTCGTAATAACCACTATTTTGCTGCTGACACTCGGTTCATTGCTTGTTGCAGTTTAAGTTGTCGTCGAGTTGTTTCTGCTGAAGCACCTCTATGTTGGCGAGACAGGGCACATCGGGTCAGATGTGAGGCTTTAGGGCACTGTTTCATTGCTCTTGCAACCCGTGATTGATAGAAGCTTTCAGTTCGAGAAGACAGGACTCAGTCAGGCTGCGGTCAATGCATATACTGAAGTGTGCTCGAAGAAGGACCAGTGCGGGCATTTGTATGATGAGTGGCGCGCAAAGAACAGCGATATGCGCAAGTTTTTTGATGTAAGCTTTTAGATGCTAGTTTTTAATCATCAGCGAACTGATTTGCAGATGCACGTGACAGCTTTGCTCACCGATATTCACCAGTTTATCCTTGTTTGATCATGGTGCAGTTTCTTGGATGCACTAGTTGTACTGTGATTGCGTTCTATTTACGAAGCCGTTGAGCTTTTCGTTTGCAATATTTCACCCCATTGGGTTTGTGTAAGAGTTGACTGTAAACAAAATTTTGAATCCACCGAATATCGCAACCCTATTCCACTGAAAATGTGTATGAAAACATAAACAACATAGCATTAATACTTTTGTTATTTTATTCAGATTACACCCATTTGCCTAAAAACAAAATGCAGATTTTTATCACAAATGGTTGACGGCTGACAAGTACACAGTTGAATATTTGCAATTCAGTGAAATGAAAGAAAGTTTGCCTTAAGTCGGTGGGAAGTTTGAAACTAATTTAATTCTGATACGTACCACGTCAGTTGTGAAGGGAGTTGAGTGAGTTACCGTATTGCTCCAACAGCGCGCAGCGCTCTTTTTAGTCGGGGATTCAAACTCGCCAAAGGAAAAAGCAATGGGTAATTGTATATCAGTCGCAACTGCATAGAGGGAGAATTGCAGATCGGTTTGCTTCCAAATTATGAGACAGTTTTATGATGCTCGCAACGGTGACATAGGTGTTTATTGCTCAACTTGTTTTTTTCCCCTCCTGCTATCTTTTGGCTGCTATTAAGGTCTGTTTTTATTTTGTAGCAATCTGAAATACATTCATGTTCCCTGAAATCCTTGTTCCTACAGTGCTGAATAAAACGTCGTGTGTTTTAGGAATACGAGAATGAACCAATGTACAAAGGTCGTACATTCAAGATGTGTCTTCTTTTAATAGCTCAAAGGCTCACTAAGTACCCTATACTTTTTGAGCAGGTTTGTTTCCTATATTTCAGTCTTTTAATGCTATGTACCTGTATGAACGTTATCCAAATGGGAACTGTAGTCAAAAACTCTCGCATACTATCGTAAAAAACATTTATGCTTTGAATGAAATCGTATGTTGATGTTAACAGATATTTTCTCAGATTTTTTTAGAGCATAGTCGGTGAGATGGTAATAATAACTGAACGTTTATTGGCATTCGAGGGCAGCTGTATTGCTTGTAGTTGCCATTAGTTTTCACTATGGTTAATGCTTTTTTCCGCTTTACCGCCTATCTGGCTTGAGGAGATGGAACAATTCTGTAGCATCTACTGCATCGAATCACCTCCCCTGATCACCACGGTAACCATCCACCCTTCCCCACATAACACATTCTCGCCTCTCACTTCAACGCGTGATTGAAAACAAGGAGAAGTATAACGCACGGTTGAAAATAAGGGGGAGTGCAAAAAAATCGTCATTAAAATGTCCCACTGGGCATGGCTTTACTGTTTCAAACACTCAAAGCACATTCTGAGCAGTTTACTGTTTAGCATACGCGGAAAAAGCGAAATACACCTATAAAATTGAAATTTTCATTTGGTCTTCTGTGGGAAATTGCGTGGGAGAACACCTGGCCTCCCTATCAACAGGGAAGACATTTCTCGTTCACCCCTCCTTCCCACTTCCTCTCTACAGTTTCCTTCCGCTTGATATCATGCAGCCCTAATTGTTATGATATGCTAATACTATCGGTTAGGACGTTTGCGGAAAAGCGATAGGTTGTTTCAGCTTTTGAAGATCGAAAGCGCAACGTTCAAGGAGGAAACAACGCGTGCGCACGCAGCAGTCAAAGCATTTGCTGTGCGAGTCGATAGTGAGCTTGCTAAAATGGAGGTCAATCGTCGTTGGGATCGGATTCGTTCGCGCATGGATCGCTCTTCAGTCGGCCGCATCAACCAGAATGATCTCTTCACTGTATGTTTTTTTGCTGTCTTGATACGATTCATTCCGCTTATATGTTTGCCTCGAAACATTACATCAAGTTTAGTAACCCTGCATTTATACATATATATTAAATGTCTAGATGCAATTCTTGGTCGTCCTTAGATTTTTTTTACACCAAAAGGGTCTCCGTCACGGAGACCTCCGCACTTCAAGACTTCTCCGACTCCGTATGGGAATTTTGCGGGTATAAGCCTTCTAGGAATCGTGGAAGCTTCCGTTGGCTCTCTCATAATCGTAAAGGGTAAAGTAGGTTGCGGACTTCTTTTTTTGTCTCATTTCTATATTTTGGACGTTCAGTCTTAATTTTTACTTTTGCGATCGGATTTTATTTTTAGTTCGATGACCTTACTCTGGCAGGGAGCACTGATCAGCGGCGTCTTTTATGTATAGGCGGCGCACAATGTCATAGTACACAGCAGAAACCCGAAGAGGGTGTCGGTAAGTAAGCAGTTATGTCGTCATATTTGCTTCAGTTCTATGTCGAGTGTTTTTGGGGATGTGATTTGGGGATATCAGTGAACAAAGCATGAGAAACTGCAGAGTGTAACATTGAACTGAGATAGGAGATGTGACAGTCGGTGAATAAAGATCTACACTTTTTGAAATTAGTTATCAAAGATGCTCAAAAGTGGTAGATTTGTGATTATTGCCATCACTTCTTTCAGCGGCGGTATTCTCTTTTATGTTGTAGCGCTGTTGAGATAAAAAGCATATGTGAACAACTGCTAATTTTGAGACATTTGCTTGGCTGCTGGCCACAGGAGTTGGAAGAATAGAATTGGTGGAGATGCGGTCCGTTGAGCAGAAAGATGTGTCAAAAAAAGATATGCTGTTTGACTAGCTGAACACTTATCAAGCGTTGAAATAGTGGAACATTTTTAGAGGTGGTACTAATATTGTTCGATGACATTTTGGTGCTGCTAACAACTCCCAGTGGCAAGAACGACAAGTACGCGTTTTACGATCGTGGACCCACTGGGGTATGCTCAGAATTCAGCCTTGCGTTTCTACCATTATTATTTTGAATTTTTTGAAAATCACACTTGCACATATTCGACTTTGTATGTTCGTTATGTGATGCAAAATCAGTTGGCTTTAGTGTTCGGTGATCGCGTTGAACACGCTGATGGTGCGAGATATGCCGCGTAACACCTCTGTCTTCTTGGTGGTCGACTTGAAGCCCTGTTTTGATCTTTTCGTCGTCACTTTCAGCACTAAGTCTGATCTACAGGAGTGGAAACGTGCCATCGAAGCAGCCAAAGAGTGTGCACCACTTCGAGGTACTGTTTAATTGCACCTGAATGCATCGATCATTTTAGTTGTTAGAGGAGTTATCGAGTAGTCACTGAACGCTTACTTACACACTTATATTTCTGTGATGATGCTAGTCAAGCAACAAGTAGCATAAGGATTTTTAAGAGGCAACTTAACCATTCCCTCACTGGCCATTCATGGGTGGAACTTCTTATGGATGTGCAAAAGATAGGCCGGGCTGGTAGCTTGTAGTAGTCATTGTGGTTAACCGATGAAAATTCACGGAAGTGGCAACATTACTAGAAATGCTTGTGCTGCAGAGTGATTCGAATCTAAACAGGCAAAAAGCCTTCGCAGCGCACCTTAAGGCATTAAAGTTGGTCAAAGTATGCGAGACAGGCCTTTGATCGACGGTTTTTTTCTGAGTTGATGCTTATGTTTTCTTGCTTCTGAAAAGTGTTAGGATACAATCGCGTATACCGACTTATAGATGAAAAAACTGCAATCCACTTTCATTGATGAGTTTATTGCAGTACGGAGAGCACAAGCTGCATGCAATGAGTCGACGATCGCTGGACTTGTTGAAGATCCTGAAGAAGCGCGATTCAATGCAGAAATGGAGGGATGGGAGATACGTCTGAAAGAGCTATTCGGTATGCTTTTCGCATTTAGTTTCATTGATGACAAAGATTGTGACTCGTCATTATATCAGCTGTTTCATTTGCACAGGTAAGTAGTACATGATTGATAACAATACAGTTTTTAATCGCAGTATAATCATCACTGAAAACGGGATCACGATATTGCCCTACGTGACGAAATTTTCATGGTACGCACCGTCGTGGAAGGGAATCGTCTTCACTCAAACTTCGTATCACATCCTTGGCCAGTGAAATGTGTTTTTGTCTCATTGAACCACAAAAAAAATTGAACCACTGCAAGCTACCATTAACTCCTAAAGCAACAAAGTCGATTTTAAAGAGAGAGACTTATCAGGGAATTAGTCTTCGATGTTGTTACAGGGATGGCGACTGACTCGTCCTCTCTTTCTTCTCCTCCTCTTTTCTCTCTAGACAGGTCCCTATATAAAAACGAATCGAGAGCGACCATGAGAAAGTGATTTGTGGGAGCTAATTAAACACCGTTTTTATTTGCAATCAATTAGATAAACGCAAGCGCGACGAGCAGCAGTTGTCCGTTTATGTGAGGAAAAGGTTGGAGTGGTTCGATCAGGTTCGTCAGCATGTTGAGCGTATCCCCGTGAAATACCACTCTGACGCACAAAGGATCGCAGTTTCTGAGAAGGTGAGCCATTTAAAGATCAGGGAGGAGTACAAAGGCACCGCTTATCGAACATCTTTACAAGCTTCTTAGGCATCAGCCGGTATTGTCATTGTTGATGATTTTGTATGCAAAATGTACTGATTCGAAGAAGGCATTCTGAAGAATAAGGAAGGCCTCTGTCGAGACATGAGGACGCATTCGCGACCAGCATGGTTTTGATAGAAAATTTGAATTTCTTTTAGTGTGGCGTCGAATGAAATCAGCTTCAACTTTGGTCGGATTTGATAGTGAAGAATAAAGTTCCACTGAAATGATGATCCATCTCCTAAAGCTAATATTGCTTCTCATTTCGTTTGGATTATAAGCATTGCTAATTCGTATAACAGTGATGGTTGGTAACGCCTTGTGATGAAGAATTTATAGTGATGCAGTTTTGATTGGGTTTATTTTTAGATAAAGGCGAGTGTCAAAGAGAAATTTGCCGAATTACGCGCTGTGAGACGGGCGACGTTGAATACAGGTAACGGTTTTTGCGAATCTATGATTTGACGTTTGTTTAGGCGAATGCACTTTGGTAGCGATGTAAGGTGTCAGTGCTAGTGATATGTTTATCGTTTGTGACGTTGCGCGAAGGCTAAAGACACAGGCTAATTTGTTGGTTGAATTGAAGGCTAAACTTCACTTCCAAAACAGCTGTGCTTCCAAAGGTGGAACGCTTCACACCTTTGCGGACTCGCGCTTAAAATCCTTCACTTTCTAAAGTTTCATCGTAAAGTTGCTTGCATCATACAGTGTGTGTTATTTTCCGTTCCTCTGGTTTAGTAAAGGAATTTATTTTAGTATCGGAGTGTGCTACGCGTCTAAGTCAGGAGGACTTTAAGTCGTTTTTTGATGACGCATATGACGCAAGTGTTATCGGGCCCGACCTTACAATATTCTCAGCTTTCAACGAGAGCGACGAAAATCGGTCGGCACTGCCGAAGAGGACGCGTACATTCCATGGCACTGCACTCCGTCATAGAGGTTAGCCGCACTTCCGATCCAATCTGGCTCCACCGTTTTTCGAATTTAATACGATATGTCTCACTTCTCAGATAGATGTACCTACTAACACTAACCTTGCAAGGTTTTATTAAGGTTGAGTGGCTCTTGCTTCTTTCTTTGCGGAGGCAAGTTTGTAAGGCTTTTGCCTGTCTCTATTAGTCAGCCTTTGGAAAATTTTGAAGCGGCTCAAGCCTAGCATACAGTTGTGGGACCGTTAAATTTTTATTGGGCACATTAGACGCCGTTTTATACGCTCCTACTTTTTAAGCAAATACTATTGTCGAATAGATTTACATATGTGAACGTGGGTTTATTTAACGACAGATATAAAGTGGTATGGGGAAGTAGTTTCGATAGTCTTTGAAGCTTTATGCCACCGGTCGCATCATCGTCAGTGTTTTTGGCCAGCAAATAGTTGAAACGATAGTCGTAGCCAAAGAACAGAAGGATTTCATCTTCGGAGCCGCCGATTTACCCTTGTACTGCGTGTGTTTGCTGCTGATAAAACTTTGACAAATTTTAAATTGTCGACAATGTAACTGTTTTTGCAGTACAAGATTCTATCCTTAGAAAACGTCATTGTTGAAGTTTTTCTTACTCTTTCACGAACCCAGTTCCTTAATCTGATACTGGTCGAAACGGTGGCTTTTATAGGCGTAACGTTATATTTCTTTATCTTTCATTCGATGGCTGTTCAGCTGTAAATGACATTCATTGACATATTGCAGCCTTTCACTTGCTGGGTCTTGATGTTTTTTTTAAAGGCACCTCAGATAGCTCGATTCGCCGCCATACTACAGAACCGCAAATTACTGATCGCAGGCGATTCGAAGAGGCAATCGACGCAGCTGTCGAGGATGAGAAAATGCGCAAGTTGACTGTGCGTTCTCTTTTTTTGTGTTTTGCATTAGTTTTGGTTCGTTGTTTACCAGAGATTGCAAACCTCTAGGGGATTTACAATGCAGCATTCTGCATAAGCACAATTTAGGTGACATTACTGAAGTATAACATTCAGCTTATCGGTCGTTGTCATCAATGTTTGCTTATTTATTTCTGCGATTTCACAATCCTCGCAGAAAAATAAGGAATAAAAGTTGTGCAATGAATTTTTGACCGTGAAAATGAACTTAACATTCCCACTTTTCCTAATAATTCATATTCAAAGACCTCGCACGGAAATTCAGGTGTTTTGTGAAAAGACTAAAAGGAAATCGAAGTAGGTAGACTGTAAGTGAGGTGAAGGAATCATTTATTTGCACGAATTAGCCTAAATTTGTTCGCATTTCAGCTCGGCTTAAGCTCTCGTGCTCGACGCGCAGCTACGCGACTTATTCAAGAGTGTGTTGAATTGAGAGTGGAAAACAGACAACAGCGTAGCGAAATTGCCATGTATGTCTTTCTGTTCGTTTTAGAGCTGTCAGGCTAACTTAGTTTGAGATGGTTTTACTTAGCTTCTTCCATGATGTTTAGTGAAAATGGTGAGGCTTTCGTTTACCGGATGACGTCATGATTGCTGGTCTGCAGCATCACGTCTGTTTTGTTTCTGTTATTATAGGTATGTGACTCGAGAAAGAGAATGGTGGAATGTTGTGTGCGAGAGAGGTGTGTGGCAGGTACGTAAGGTCAGATACGCATACGCCACCCACATATGAAGTCACACATCTAAAGCCGCTTTATCTCATTTTTTGAAAGGAAATATGTGATGTGGAGCAAGTCTTAATGAAGAATTGTTTTCGAGGTAACCTAGAGTTAGCTAAAATTACGAAAGCATCGTAAAGGTGAACTCTGCTTCCCGTCCTTCTTAATATATTCCCTTTGGATAATAGCTTTTTTTAAAGCACTGAATTTTTTATGCGGGGGTATTCATCAAAATAGGTAGTATCACAGACAGGAAATATTAAAAAGAACGTCTATCAAAACAGCGATATATTGTTGAACTGCTGCAGAAGGTAACCGCTGAAACGAAGTCGAGGTCATAGATTCCATTGAGATCATGGGCTTTGGCCCTGAGAATAAAAGCTGACAGTTTCGAAGCAGGTGCTTTGTGGAAGCATGTTTCCAAGCATTAATAATAACTAAAAAGAACTGTATACCAAATCCAATTTCAGAACCTTACTCATTAGTCGACGTTCGGGAGCAGGTGAGGAAAGGTAGGGGATGATCGCGAAGGGAATTTTCTCAAAAGTAGTTGTTGGCTTTGCAACGATGAACCAAACTAAATCCAGTAGCTAGGTTTTGAGTGATACAATACCAAAGAAGTAAAAATTCGCCTGCAAGCAGCACGCACAAGATACTTTTGAACTCGTTTAGTTATTTCTTCACCAAGTTTATGGGGACAACGGCAGGAGTACTGCAAATCGGGCTAAAGTATATAACAAAAGCCTTTTTATTAGAGTTCTAAAAATGATATAAAGTACATCAATGACTTTGAATGCCTGATCTGCTACAGTAGCAAGATACACTCCACTGCAAACAAACGTTCATCATGAGTAATGCGTACAATAATTGGATTACTTGGTAGACACTGGGGTTGGTCATAGTTAGTACCAATATGTGATAAGTGATGTTTATCACCATTAAAGCCTAGTTGTCACACTCCGAACGATCGAATTTTAAGCCTTTCACATCGGATAAGTCGTGCCGCTCTCAAATTAATTTTCACATTTTAAAGTAGCGCAGCTTCTTTACTGAAAGTTATTCATTGCCCATAAAAGGAAACATCTCGTTTTTCTCATCCGATTTATGAGCTGAATTGCGTCAACGATACCAGTGAAAGAAGGCACCGGATAACTTTTATCAGCACTCGGAGCAACTTATTATAATAACTTTCGTATTTCTAGTTTTCGGCTCAGTTTTTCGTCCAGCCATATGTGAAACAGTCTTTGAAAATCGACTTGAACCTCCGATCGCAGCTAGGATGATTGCATCAAGACAGAGTTGCGGTAATTTTGTTGCGTTGTTTGATCGACACCGTTAATCAAGTTGAGCATCTCAGATACGTAATCGATTTCTAGGTTGGAGCTCCATCTGGCTGCCCTCAAAACGCGCCGTTTGGCAGCGACACCAGCAAATGCGTTGGAGGCATTGAGAAAGAAGCAACAGGAATTGCAGGACATGGAATTGGGGTTGCGTTCAAAGTTTGCTCTCGAGAAAGCGAATATGACGGAACTCAGAGAAGAACTCAGTGCAAAAGAGGTTCCATCTTTGTTAGTTTGGTCCCCTCTTCAGATAAAGCCGTCGTCCTAGCCTTCTTTACTACCGCATTCTCCTTAAGACTCACTTTTCGTTGTTACTGCATGAGCGAAATTAGATGATTCTTTCAAATTTATAAACGCATTCAACTGTTTCAGATGTTATTTATGAGGTAACATCTTTCACTTTTTTCCCTCATATGAACATAATTGACAGATGCACCGTGATCTGCAGTTAATCATATTTGCTTTAGTTTATACCCTGAAGAGGTAGTTGTGTTGTGTTAATTTACCATTGATATGGGTTGTGGTGTGACTGAGGAAAATGATTGTAATTCAAAGTTTTCGAGGAACGGACCCCCCCTCCCAAAAAGAGGGCAAAAATCATGTGGTGTATTGTTATGCTACATTATTTTTGTCCGATTTTAGCCTTGTTCGCAACGCCGCGTTTGCCATATGTTAGTGCAACTGCGGATTTTTGGCTGCTGCTTATTTATGCGGGTTTTGGTGGGCAGTCTTTGTGCGCAAATTAGTGCAGTCTGCATTGTTTTCGCTGTTTCCTGCGCTTTAGCCTTGAGGTACGGAGTCTTACAATTTCGTTGGACTGGTTGTATGTTATGACTATTCAGAAAGAGATAAAGGCGCGAGAGGAACAGGTGGAAGAGCAATTGAGGAAGTTGTACGAACTAAATAACCCTGAGGTGGTTTCTCTTCACCGTCCGCTCGGCTTTCCACGCCCTCTTCATGCTGCTGGCCCATCATTCCGCTCTGGATCAGCCATTAACGAACGTGCTTCGTTAGTTTCATTGATCTTGTTTGTCGACTCATTCATTTAAACACATAACGCGAATGGGCTCAAAGATGTGCTTAGGGTATGAGCATGATTCGGTAGAGTTCCCTTTTTCATGTTAAACTGCCTAGTGCACAAGGTGTCCTCTATGCGGTCAGTTAGTTGGATTTAGTTTATAAGCGCATAGTGGAGTTAAGCGGAACGTTACTATAAGTTGATTTTCACTGTCGACTTGCTTTAATGTCGATCCATTCTTGCCGACGCTTGTTGATCTTTACTGTGGATTAGTCTTGCATAGTTAAAATCGTTAGTCGGCTTTGTCGCTGGATGTTATATCGGCATCGACCTATAGCTCACGACGTCTATAACTGTTATTGCCCACGCTCGCAGCGCTTTCAGTCCATCTTGACTTGTTGACGGTAACGTACACACACAGTAATCGGCAAGTGGTCTTTGGTCGCATCACATTCATAGGTTAACCTATCAAGCCTTTCGTAAATAAAGGCACTTGATGCATTTTATAAACGTGAATCTGAGTGTTTAGTGATAGTTTACCCAACTGTTGTATTATCGGCACTACTACTGCGTTTCATTTAGCAATTTCGTTTATATTCTCGGTGAATTGACTGGATAGCGGACGTGAGGACGTGAGCTACTAGTCGAAAGGCGATAGACGTCTGATTTCTTGATTACAATAGGGTACCTAGGGCTTACAATAGCTCCAGCATCCATACGCAGGAATAATATATATAAGTCGGTCGTTCCCAGCTGCACGTGTTGAGATGTTTGCAAAAGTGCACTTTTTTTCTTGTCTAAGCGTATTGTGCAGTAGAAGTTGTCAAAGTCTCGGTGTTTATGTTTACACTCCGAGAATCTCATTAGCAAATTAGAAGAAAAATTGGCGTTGTAGCGTTTTGTGTTTTTGAAGAAATATAAGCGTCTGACTTCTTACGCGAAAATTCAAAACATCTGCAACGTTTCCTTCTGCGTTTCTTTTGATGTTTGAACCGTGGGCATTTCAAACGATCCGAATTTTTATAGCTTAAATCTTCTGACGAGAGTTTAGGCAAGTCAGTTCATCTTCGTGAAAATGCATTGGTGATTTAAGCGGCCATGCCTTATCCGTTCTGCCATGTTTGCAAGTAAATGAGCGTTAAAAACAAATTTGGGCTCTAAAAAGTTACAATATTTCCAGAACAGGATCTCCTCGGAGTTCACAAGCGGGACAGTTGGCGAAATCGGTGAGCAACTCGTCGATGCCGCTGCATTTGGCAGAGAAGACATCGAAGATAAGTCGTACAAAGAAGTTCTAGATGTATCGCCATTTCTTCTTACTTAAGCAGTTTAATTTTTACGATGACGGAGTGCTTGTGGAATTTTTTTCTGTGTGGCAGCTTTCTTGAAGTTCATGTCATATCACATTGATGTAGTGGTGGAGCGGCAGAAAACGCGAAAAAACTGGAAAATCGTCGTTGCAGCTGACAGAATTGTGTAACTGTCCATATTTTTTCCAGCTGTATGACCTGTCTTGTCTAAGTTTGAAGTGTCTTTCTTGTGTAGGGTTGGGTCGAATAAGGCGGGTCTTGAGTAGGAACGGAGGAAAGGGAAGTAGAAGGAGGAAGAGGGGCTTGATCTCGCAAAAGCAATTTGTAGATTGTTGGGCTTGCCACGTGGCGAACTCTTAAAAATTGGTTGCAATATGCAAAAAATACCAGTGCGAATCTCAAATACAAGAAATATTCCACTCAATTGGTTTTGCACAGTATCAGTAGTAAAAAAGCGTTGGTTCTAAATTTGCATAGTACGGTGTATATGACGCATCAAGCAGGGCATTGTAGATATTACCAAAAGTGGTTTTGATCTCTGATTTTGTTAGTTTGGCGTCCTCTCAAATAGCTTGTGAGGATGATACAGTCATTTCATGTTTTTTGGAAGGAGATAAATGTTGAAGGACTATGTGCGCTTGAATTCCTGCATATCTTTACTGTTCCTTTCTTCGTGCATTGCCGAAGAGAGATTGAATCGGTGCGAAAGAGGAAGACATTGGTCTCATGGAGTGCGGAGACTTTGGATCTTTGCAAGTGAAACTCTCCATTCACTATGAGTTGCCAGTTGGAAGCATGTGGTCAGGTTTGCCACCTGGGGATTTTTTGTCGCTCACATTACGCTTAGGTAGCGATTGTTGTTCCTCTTTTGCCTTTACTTCTTCGTCGTGCTGCCGTACACCCTGGTTGCCTTTTTATGGGTGTTTGTTAAGTAAATGGCACCCTTTTTTTACTCGAGTAATTAATATCTTCGTCTTTTGCTCTTTGTTTTGTTTACGAGTTGTTTTGACTGTACTGTGCCTAACAATCGTCTAGACCGGTTCCTGTTGCGCATTTCTCTTGAATTAAGTTGTTGCTTGGTTGTTTACTCAAAATATAATATTTGTGCTAAGGCTGAATGTTTTGCTTCTTCCTTTTGTTGTGTCACTTAAACGTGTCGTTTTCTTTTTTTCACCTTCTTTAGAGGAAGTGATCATTTCATTGAAAGAGCTTGTTGTTCACTTAACCGAAACGGTTGCTCTCATCAATTATATCAGCTGCCTGATGTCAGCCGGAAATAGTTTATACAAAATTAGATCAAGGGTAGTCGAAATAGCATTCCTTGGGAAACTAGTTCGATAAATGCATATGTGATGATCGAATATTCATTGATGATGCGTAATTGTGTTTTAATTTATTTAGCGGATAACAATGTTGTCGATAAAACAACTCTCATTCTTTGATATCTTGGAAGGGTATCAAAATTAGATGCATCTTACGACGTTTGATCTTTTGGCCACTAATGATGGTACGTGCCAATGAGCTTATAATGTTTACCGAGCAAAGTTTATGCTTATTTCACTGAGTGGAAGTAGTCGTGAGTAGTTGCGGTTTAAAGTCTTTGACGCATTTTATGTGATTTCTAAGAGCGTTGTTTTGAGTTTGCTCCTTCACCGCGTCATATTATTGCCTGCATATGTAGTCTTCTCTGGAATGATGGAAGCTTCCGTTGGAAAAAGGTTTGCGCTACGTTCGGGCAAGTTCAGTTGAACAGTAAACTCTCTGATGTAGTTGACGTGTTGAGGTGTCCTGTCAACAGGACGGTGGGGTAATCATGCTTCATTGCGGGAGTTTTTATTCCCGCGCTCAGTTATGAGGAGGGGAATCTTTTCAGTACGTGTAGGAGAAAATGCTTTGCACCGTTTTCACAACAGAGAAGGTAGTTGTTACGTTGAAACAATTCACAATTTCGTCACGCTGCTATTTGGAGTAGGTATTTTGGATTGTTCGTCCATCACGGTGTGTTTTTTTTAGTTTTTCCATGCGGAGGCTGGTAGAAATTCTGTACTGATAGTGTTTTTTTTTGTCATGTTGCTGGATGGGATATTTCTATGTTTCCGTCGTCTGTCGTTAAAAGACATTTTTATTTGCGATGAAACAGAAGTAGGGATGCTGGCCTGTGTGATTTAAGAGAGACAACTCTTCTAATGACGGGAAGTGACAGTCATACGTGAACACTGTCTGCAGCACTTGTCTCTTCGTTTTCGCGTGATGTGCAGCACGTTCCCAATACATGAGGGTGTCTTTCGAGAGTTCCTGGGGAATTAGCACATCTTGTCCCACTGTTATTTTTGCATTTACTTAACATTGTGCCTCTCTTTTCGTGCAGGAATTCTCCTCATTCCGCGTGGTTTGTGGCCTTTACCGCAGTCGGTGCGTGTATGATGCGTACGTGTGATGCTCGTGTAAGGTGTACGGTTTCGATGAGCAAGCATTGTGCTTCTTGATATGTCAATTCTATTCGCGTCAGACCACTTACATAAAAGCACTCTCCTAGTGTGTTCCTGGACCAGTATAGCAGTTGCTTCTGAATTGCCGAGGTTGTTCTTTTTTTGCAGGCACTGGCGACCGACTGAAACTGCGATGGGATTGTTTTGTGCTCATTGTGCCCAATACCTTCTTTTGCAGCCTTAACTTGTGGGTTAAATAAACGTGCAGCGCTATCGAGTCGTTCGCATTGTCATTTTAGAGCTGTTCGTTGAATGAGATTGGTCAGAAGCTGTGTCGCCTGTTTCCTTCATCTGGCATCACCATTGATTGAATTCGCCCAACTCCACGAGGTGGTGTACACAAACTGTAATTTGCAACTTTCCATGCAGATTGTGTCGGAACGTATGCATTTTCATATATAATGAGGTGTTCGCAAACATTCAGTTTCGGAACGTACGGTTTTATTGGTAGAATTTGTGAACAGTTGACAAGGACGTTATTGTCTGAGGTTGACATATGTGATCATGACAGAACAGCGTTGCAGTGCTCACGAACGCTTTTCCAAATCTTTGTGGTATTCGATAATCGTATTGAATGGTGCTCAGTGTTTGCAAATTTTGGGTATTTCAGCTTCTCCTACTGGAAAGGTCTGTGTTGGGATCTGTCGGAGTTGAACTTGCTGAGTATGTTAGCTTGTTCGGTCGGTATTGTGCATCACAATGCCTTTCAATGAAACGAACTAGAGGTGCACCTAGGGCGTTTTTTTCTTGTGCATCTGTCCACCCATAACATTTTTGTTGATAAGTACATTGGACGGACTGATTGCATTAAAACATAAAGGGAGAAGCGCACATCGCACCAGCTCTCCGGTGAAAAGTTTTTTGCAGTGTTCCAGTAAGTTGTCAAAATTTGAGTGCTGTGGAAAGCTGCTCTTGTAGTGTTCGAATGCGACAAAGTGGTTTCTTGCATAGGTAGAGAAAATAGGCCAAACGCCTTTCAAAATGATTAAATCAGGGGCGGTAGACAAAGAAGGGTGCAGGGTTACGTCATTCAAAGATAAACACTAAAAGAGAAATTTTGCAAGGAAATAAAGTCTCACAGAACAAAGGTATTGCAGCAGTGGTAATACTGCGATACTACACGCTTTAGGCAATCTCACTGAGCAGTTGCTTTTGAGTTAGAACAGTAGTAAGTTGTGCGGCGCATTATACGAGTTGGCATATGTCTTCCTGTTTTCCGCTCGCTTGACATGAATTAACGGCGATTAATAAAATATGTCGTTTACAGTCATCATGTTCCGACCATTCTAAGCACGTCCAAAACTCGCGAAAGTCTGTCTCTCTCTGACTTAACTAATGCAAAATGAGCGTCAAACAGATGTAAACTACGCGCAAGTTTTTTTAGCCGCTTTGAATGTTCACAGATTTCGGCGGTCAGAGGGTTGAAATTGCTGGATAGGCAGACAGACGAACAGACAAACATTTATGCAGACACTATGCTGCCGTAGTGAGCTTTGCAAATGTGAGTTTGCGAAAATGCATGATAACGCAAGACGCTTGTTCAAAAAGATGGTTAAAAAACATTTACGGTGATTTCTTTCGTCTCAGGTTCTTTAACTGCCTACTCAAACTAGAAACTTTTCTAGAAGACTTCATCAAATGCGTCCATTTGAAATGAACTTTGCCTCAAAAATGAATGTTACATAACCACTTCACTTACGATACTTCCATCTTTGTGTATTGTTTTATCGGCTGCTCGGCAATTACCATTTCCCGTCCCAACATTCAACTTATGCGCATTTAATTCGACATGCTAGTCAGCATGATCATATGGGATTCGTTTCTTTCGATTTTCAAATGTGGCGAATTTTCGTCGATTCTAAGTTATACTATTGTTGATCCAAATTTAAGCTAAGGAGACCAGCTTGCTGAGCGTTTCTTTGTGCCTAGTTTAGCGAGGTATTTTTATCGTTTTATTTTTTGCTAAATAAATGTAAGAAAGTGGGACAAATATAGGTAGGCGAATTTGACCGACAAAACGATTGACCTAACGATTTTCGAATCCTGCAACAATTTTCAAAATTCAGCTGTTATATTGGGCAGTTCCTTGCATTTCGCCGCTGCCCTTTTTGTGTTTTTGTAATATTTTGGAGCCTGAATACTGTGGGAAGGTGCATTTAGAATGCACCTTGAGGCGATCGTTTAACAGTGAGCTACTCTACATACTGTTTACGTACCGTTGTGTCATGACTACATAGCTCATCTCATTGCTTGGAGCCCTTTATTTAAGTGGAAGATTGCGAGTGACGAGTCACTCATTTTGGTGCATTGCTGACTAAGTATCATACTTTACTGTTCGATTCTGTCGCTTTGCAGACGTTAGGGACTCAAGGACTGCGCATTATGATCCTGCTTCTTCGGCACCAACATTGCTTTCAAGCCATATAGAATTGCTCGAATAAGGAACTTGCTATCAGTTGGCGGTCATACACCCAAGTCGAAATGATGTTTTATTTCTATCGGTTCAAACTAAAAAATCATTGTGACGATAGCAGAATGGTGGATGTAACGCCGCTATGACCGTAGTTTACAAAGTCGACTGAAGTAGGTGGTAAGGTATTGTGTAGGGAAAATGAGGAACCTCAACGCACCTGCTGCCTAGCTCTCTTTTGTAGAATTCTTGCATATTTTGGACTCTTCCTTCCTAATGATTTATTGTTCGCTATCAGCCCTTTTGCCGAGTCACTGTTCGCCATGGGTCAATCTCTAGCGCGAGCTGCCATCCCTCCTCTCCCGTTAACTTCCTCCCGATAACACTGTCTCCGCGGAAAAATAACGTCAGTCGTCTTTTCCTTCCATATCGGTAAAGTCGGACCACCATCTGCATGCAGGTTGTTGGCAGAAATTGCTTAATCCTGTCTCCATCTCTCGGCAATAACGCTTGCTACAAGGCCCTAACCCAGCGCAAAAATGGGAGGATAAAGGGAAAGAGGGTGAATGATCACGTTTCCAGAAATCCAGAGTCGTCGTCATACGATGGAAAGTGTCTTCCGCCTGGGCAGTACGTAGTTTTGTGGGTATAATTGTTACATTCGCTCACTGAAAATTAGTTGGTGCGAATTTGCGCGATCGTTACGGCTCGACAGTTTACGTTCCGCATGAAGGTTGCAAAACAACGCACAGTTTTCTTGTTTGGAATATAAACTATCACATTTATTGAACGCAAAAAGAGGCATGTTCAGTGCGACAATGACATTAGAAGTCAACGATTTGTTGTATAGTGTCAACCTTTTTGTACACTCTTATTATGCAGTCTTGGTGTAAGCGCTTTTGCGATTAGTGCTGCTGTGAAATATATTAGGCTCGGCTATTATATTCTGCATTTATTTCCTTTGCCTTTAGATCGCAGTCACATTCTTATCGTATCCCGACTGCATCCGCTTTTTTACTTCAAGAAAAGAAACTTCGTTACTCACCTCAAGATTGCATAGACTCTCAACGCTAGTTTAGGTTTTGCTTTGTCGCACAATGAAATTATCAAAGGAGGGAATAACAGAGCATAACAAAGTGGCCTGAGGCTCGATTCTAAGAGAGATTGTGAAGGAAATGGATATAACCATTGCTATTTTAGACATGAAGAGTATTCGCTGTCACCGAAGCAGTACCAAGAGCGTGAATACAAGCGGCACTTCAACATTCACATTAAGAATTCTTCCATCCAACAGTCGGTAGCTGAATGGCGACCCAAGCTACTTCCTAACAAATAGCAACTTTTCTAGCTAAGTTCAGTTTGAACAAAGCCATTTCGTCCTCATCACTCAACGGAATCTTTCACATATTTTTCATTATCTGTCGTCCAAAATCAGCTTTACAGCTTTGCGTTTATGTGTCTATTGATCATAGCATATATCGCAGCCGTAAGCATGCCGCCGGGAGGAGAACGAGAGCATCTGTTTATATTTTACCTAAAAATTTTCCTCCTCCAAAATTTCTGATTCGTCATTATTGTATGCAGTACATTCCTTCACAGCTTATTTCTGAAGAGTCTTAATACATCAAAATGAACCCTTGACACTTCTTGTACAAAGAAACGGCACTCTCTACCGGCTAAATGCATACAACGTTAGAGTCGATTAAGGAGATGAGCTTTTTTACTGACAGATTTTGAACAGTAATCTATGCCGAAGACTGAAGGGAGAAGAAAAATTATGTGGAGTTACCCACTACTCTCAAATACGGTTTTTTATAGCCAATATGGTTAAACTTGAAAGTGGAAGGCATTCTCTTGTCCTTTGCATATTGCTTCACCTGAGTAATGATTTTTTGTAATTTTGAAGAGTCACAGAAAATTTTGCAGGCCTATAAATTGGATAGCCGAAGTAATCTTCATCGTCAACGCCATTTCGGAGCGAAAAAACCACCTTAAGAAATTCACTCCTGAATATTGCTTTATTAAGATAATGTGGTGGGATTGCCGTGGAATGATGAGCGTTTGAACGAACGATGCGTTAAGTGAATGCGAATTTTTTCAACCTCTTTGTTTCGGTTCTTGGTGGTTAGTTGGATATTCAGATGTCTCTAATTGTCCTTTTAAAAGTTACGATGGTGGATGCAATGATATGTAGATTTTTTATGGCGTCATAGAACCGATGCTATTCACATATTCGCAAATTAGCATGAAAATTAAGTGTGATTTAATAACGCTAGAAAATGTTTTGTTTATATGCAATATTTATATACATATCTGTAAACATAAACTTCAAGGGCAGATGGTGCGCGATAGTCGCCACTGTCGTGTGTGTAGCATGTCTGTTGAGTTCTCCCATTCGATTTGCCCTAGGATAGCTCGTATACATCGTAAATAATCCTGCCATATCTGTACTGCAATAAAAATGTTCCCTAGTGGAAGTGTGCGTAAATCGTGATACGAATATCCGATCTGTGCTCAGCGCTGTGCTCTCCATTGCGATCGATCTTCTTTTCGTTGAACTTACCGAGTCGCCTCTTTATTACGCAACTTCTTTCGTTATCCAGGTGCTCTTATTTCAAAATCTTCAATATTTCACCAACACACAGTGAAAGTAAGGATGCTTCGTATTGCAACTATTTGGTGTGATCAAGTAGAGTACACTCTGAAATTGCTCATTCTGTTGCTTTTTTCTGAGTGCAGGAAAAATCAGAGTAATGGCTATCCTCGATCTGCCTCACTATCTTCTGCAAATTATTAGTCCATTCGACTACCTGCTTTTAATGGTCGAACATTATGGTCTGGCGAAATCAATTTTTCGGAACTTCAACCAAAGGATCTGAAGTGAGTTGTCTCCAGTCATCATTTTATACCTTTCAACCTCTATCATATTTACATCCCTCACTCGGTTTGTGAACGGTCTAGCATGTGCACCGCACTTTCGTAGAGAAGCAGCGGGTATTGACATCAGTGATACCTGGCCCGCACGAAGGGCGAAAAGGGTGAAGGGAAACTTAATAGAGATTGTACTTTACGAATGGAGGTCCAGCACTTTAGCTGCGATTAAAATTCGAGAATTGGGATGCTCGACCGTTTCTGCCGTACCATAGGTCAGATGTCAAACAATCGAAGAATAAAGATCGTGTTTGGGAAGTTACGTCGGAAAGTACTGTCTAAATTATGCTAAAATTCATTAATTTAGCTGAAAATCCACCGTAGCATCCAAAAAAAAAAAAAACAATTTCCACTGCAGTTGCGCGATGCTTTATGAGTTAGTCGTAGTTTTCAAAAGCAGTACTAATTATTCAGATTGCTCGCCGAAATGAAACATTTGTTCGGAAACCCTTGCGCTTATGACCTCATGAACTGTTATTGTTCTTGCATCCTTCAAAAAATCCTATTATTGAATAAGAGAGTAGAGAATATCTCAATTGATGTCAAATAGAGCATTTTGTTGCACCATTCTTCCAGAGAATGATGGCGAAAAGTACATCTGAAAATGGCCTTTAATGGTTTTCACCACTGAAAGGGTTAGTGAATGCATCCTCATCGTTTTTGAACTGTTGAAAATTTTTGCAAAGAACTTCCGTATCACGCAAACGTTTTACAAATTTAGCTGAAAACTCACCAGTGTTGTGGTTTGAAAACTTTGAGACGAAAACGGCGTCGAGATCCATAGCACTGTCTCTAATGGGGAAAATGTTGTTTTCTTTAAAGACCTCTCCGCAATGAAAAACCTTAACCTATATGAGTACGTTACAGGAGACGTATGAAAGAAAACTGGTATAAAAATTTCGTCGGTGATACATCGGTTTAATTGAGAGGATGGATAATCACATTGCAACTCGTCGAAAGAGGTTCTCACTGTTTATGGCACGTTCTCCTCAATGAAGTACTTTAACATCCACACAATATGCTTTTTCATATGTTCACCGATATTGTGTTTTCATCGTCTGTGTGGTATATCTAATATTTATCATTGTTAAAAAACCACAAATCATATCAAATAAATAAAACTACCCCTAGACGTGAGGTTTTCAAAAACGTTAACAATCATTTCAAGGTGTTAGCGATCTTTCAAATCAAAAATTAAAATGTTAGGAAATTAATGCTTCTGTAAATCATTGAAAGACACGGTTAATAGAAGGTTGATTTTTACGCTGGGAACGAGAAAAATGAAGAAAAAGCAGTTGAGTCCCTTCATAAGAACAGCGATAACAAATGCAGATAGAAAGAACGATAGGATCTGCACTTCTATTTGTCTATTTGTTTGCTTATTTATTTGTTTATTTACTTATTTATGCGCTACGAGAGATGACTATTAAACAAGGAGGACGACATGTCTCATAGAAGAGCGTAGTTTTCAAATAGGCTGAAGCCTCAGGCAGGCTGGTGCGTTGCAGGGTGCATGAGTTGAAATGAAAAAGGTGCAGTAAAAAGTGAACAAATGACTCGAACGTAAAGCATCGAATAATAGGGTGCGTAAAAGCGTTAAATAGATGCGTCGACTACTTTGTCACACTGTGCTGTCGCTGATCGTGACAAGCAAAGATGGAAACAGTGAAACATGGTTGAAACGCATGGCTGCTGAGTGGAGTGCTCGGTCGGGAAGGTTATTCGATCGGAGAGTGAACATGAAATGATATGTGACCGCTGAAATGTGATTCTGAATGGTGTCGCGCTGAAAGCTATCAATCAGTTGCTCACTTTGGTTACGACAAAAGTGGCTCTCTGCCGATAGCCATTACAAGGTTGTCGTCATGATTCCAAACGTGGCATCTATTCGCCACAAATACACTCTGGCAGTGGGTTAATTGTGCGAAACGATGGTTTCACTCTTCTCAAAATTTCTAAGTAGTTGTACAAAATGCCATTTACGTCATGTCAGTACTCACGAAGATGTCCACGGTGCAGAGACCCCTTGGTAGAAGCGTGGCTTAGAGTACGGATATTTGGGCATTTCTAGCATAGTGGAACTACCTCGCGACATATATGCAGCATATTTCTTTGAAACGATAACAACATGGCAACCTACCTCCTCATGCACTCCACACGATGTAAGGGCGATGGAGGAGACCACAAAAAATTTTTTTTAAAGATGAAAGACGACAACGCTCACGTCATCGATGTGCGTTTATTTATGGAGACCATAAATGCTATTTTATGACGCAAAAACGTTGTGGCTAAAGTTCAAGAGCATGACTGTCGAATTTTGAGGCAGCAAAGCTAGAATTCCTGTCTGTACGACCAATTATATTTTCTTTAGGTTCTAGCTGCCAATCTGCAGAAAAAAGTAGCAAAATTTTTTCTCTTGAACAACATATGTTAAACAGAAACATTTGCTGTTTTGCTGCTTCGAAGAAAAACTAACGCCTGAATGAAATAAGCGAAGAGCTCCCCCAGAAGCCTTGTGCTTCACCTACATTTTCCATATTCCTATTTCAAACGTCAATTATCCGGCCATTCAAAATTCTGTTGACAGAGTACAGCATTTATCAAAGGTGTACACCACTCATAAGTTTTGCATGAATTTTAGAATCGACTTTTGGACAAATATGACATAATGAAAGAATTTTTTATTGGAAAAAATTCCCTTGGAACCTACAAAGGTTTTGAAATGCAATCATCTAAAGCTGACCGTCGTCCCTCAGTTGTCGATTTTGAGCTGGCGGAGATCACAGTTGTTCATTCTTCCTTCCGCCATCACCAAAATTCCATAGGAAGTTTGTGATATGCATTTTTAAAGGATCGCAAAAAGTTTTGTAGTACAGAGATGAACTGGTTGTTTTAAGTGATGCCTTTGTATGCACATTTTTCCTATTTTGGGTGAGTCACAAGGCGTCGAAGAAATGTCGGAGGTATCAGTGAGATGTAGTTCGCTTATGGATAAAAACGTCAGCTCACATAGAACGAATTTCCGCTTGCGCTAACATGCGCCCATCGCCGAGTTGTCCACAAGGGTGCGAACATTTCAAACGGCTCCGTGTTTCACAGTCGATTGGCAAGAGTATCGCGTTGTTTGCTTAATTAGGTACTGCATGGCGAGCGATGCGTGTCGGGCGGCGGCGGCCTCTTTGAGAATGTGTTTGGCCAGATTATCCATGCCCTACCCTGCGTGTAAGACACCGCCTTGTCACATATAGAAGCCGGCACTTAACCTTCGCACGGATTAACCCTTTCCTCGTGCCACACCGCCTATAGTCTTGGCTTGCTTCCTCTTGGGAATATCTCTGCACACACATTTCCTGTTCCACTAATACTGTTACATGTCGAGCATGCCGTTTATATGCTCTTGCCTACGCACTACGGTAATACAAGCTTCCTCTCTAGAGTTTAGATATGGTTTTGTGTCGATTCATGCTGAAAGCTGCGCATAAAAACCGGCAGGAAATCATCGGAAATGATGTGTACTTTCATGTTGATGACTACGGTGGTATTAGTGTCGGAAAATGAACGAACCAGATGCAACGCTGTTTTCAGCTTGACTGAAGTTTCGAGGACAAAAGACGTAATAGTTGCCTTTTGCTTCTTCAAGTGTATCTGAAATGATGAAATGACAACGGTATGGCGAAAGTGCAGTTTACCGTGAAACCGATCAAAGGCGGTTTGTGCACTGTCCAAAATTCGGGTCTTGAGCTGCGATATAGCAGTGGAAAACATTCGTGACCTTCAAGTACTAGCTTTAACTTGAAGTTGAAAGACCAATCTATTTTGAGGAATGTCGATCAAGCTGTCGCCTATAATAACCAACGGATATCCGATAGGCAGTAACTTGTTATTGCTACAATAAACTTTGCGCTAGTTCTTTTGGCGCAGTATCGCAGCGCTGTTACACAACAAAAGCGCAAAATTTTCACACACAAAATTAAATAAAAGATTCTCGCAGCCACACTCACCAGACATTTTAATTGGGCTCTGCTAAAAGTATTCAGCTTGTGAGTAAGGAGGGAGATGACAATAGGGCAGTACTGAAACACATAGTAACAAACGATTGGAGCAGACGGTGTTACGAGTGGAAACCTTATAAAGAGGAACTGTGTTTGCGCTTAATGAATAGGTGCACTCGAGAAGTGTGCCTGCGAAGAAGCTTTAAAGTGATTGAGCGGATGTTTATTCAGCGTACATCTAGCAATGTTGTTTGCAGGTTCTCGATTGCTCGACTCGACCGCTTCAGAGCTAACGCTTAGACGCTCTCAGGCGACGACGACGCTCGCTCTAAACGAGGAATACTCTTCTCGCACTTCCTACTTGCTCAACAGTGTTAATTTCGTTGTGCACTTCTGTCAACGTAAAACAGCAGGCATAGTGTGGTGTAGTGTGAAACCTATTCACGCTCACAGTGCATACATACCTAAGGCAGCATGTTGCATTCTGTGTTTGCACACGCACACATTCCATACACAGACATACACACAGACATGTGCGCACACATACACACGCACATGCTTGCTTCTCGATGAATGCTGTACTCTGCATTTGAATGCTTCATTGTGCAGGCACTTTCAAACTGGATGTGAACTTGTGAGAGTTCTTAAACACTTGCTCAATATTGAAAAGAATGACAGTCTGAAATGGAGCTTCGCATCGGGTGTTCAGCGGCAGTGTCACTCATTAACGCACTCGTCGTCCCACGTTTGCCCATTTAGAGGACCTCGAGTATCGTGAGAGATATAAATCGAGTAGAAAGATGTTAATGGACACGGTTTGTTTGTTGGTTCACATGATGAAATAACAGAGTGAAAACGATAAAAAGATGCAACACAATGAACAACAAGTAAGCTTATGTGTGCATCCGCCTAGTGGAAGCTGGCAAGCGTACTTCTTGCCATTAATACTTAAGCTCTTTAACGTTAATACTGTTTACTTTTGCGCGGGAACAGTGCTCTTTAATAACCTCGCACTGCGTGCGTCGTCCATGATATCCTCTTGTCGTGATGTGTACACCGATGTGCCTCGATATGCGTCTGACTGTCTGCTTTTTCCGCTCTGCAGGACTCTTTCGGCACGACCCACTCACGCCGTGCGAGCTGTTTGCTCGTCGTTTGTGCCATAAAGGAAAAGCTGCTGTGCCAATATTATTTGCGTGTCGACACCCCACCATCGTACAGTACCGATTCCTAGTTGCTGCTTTCTGCGGCACGCTCCTCGATGAGCATTTCTTCGCTTCAATTGTCGTTGCAGTTGCGGCATTTTGACATTGCCAAAAAACCAGCTTTTGCATGTAACCCGTTGGTCATGATCTTTGCTGGCACCAATCCGCATGCGTATTAAGCGGCCTCTTCCGCTTCCACATTCACAACAGGGAGCTCGCATTGATAACGAACCCTGTGAGACGATTTTGAATTTTTCATTGTGATGATGATCCAGTGCCAAATAGATGGTATCTTGAGCCTCTCTTATTTGTGTTGTTTTCAGATGACACATATATGATTCCAAAATGGACACAGCTTAGTTAGTGTGCATGTGTTAGCAAATAAATCATCATCATGTGCGAACAACAAGTCGTCTAGGAGCACAAACATAACCCCCAATAGCATTTCAAGCGAATCCTCATCATTTTGCTCATATGAGCAATTTCTCGAGCGAATTTTTTTGAAGCTTAAGCTTGACCACAGGATTTAAAAAATTTCATTGGTTTTCCCAAAGATTATGCCTCCTCGATCCAAGCTAATTAAAGACAGGCTGATGAGATTTGTAGTAGGCAGGTCACTGTTGGTCAAAGGTAACGTACAGATCACATAAACAGGGCAGCCTTATGGCGATTACTGCCATTCAGGAAGGTCTCAGAATTCGTCGATGCAAATTCCAAAGGAAACTACTGTTTACATATGTGACACGATTTGGCCTTTTATTTATTGCTGATTGGTTGGTAGTCTCGAAGAAGAGGATGTGATTGTCGATGGTATATTCCTGGGAACAACGAAAAGTTTGCTCTCACGCGCTACCGTATGCACATTGTTCCGCTTCCGAGACATTAAAATCAATCGAAAACAGCGATTGCATTAGTGGCGCATAAATATGCAATGCGAACGCGCTCGCGGATGTGAACGCGACTCCATTCAGCGCAATCCCGAACTGCGACAGTGGCTTCTTGTGTCGGCATGCATCTTAGCCGTCATCGTAGTTATTTCGCATGGCGCACTCATCATTCATCAACAACTTTAATTAACAAATACAAGTACGCGAATAGGCAGTTGTTTGTTTCTTCAATTTGATAAAATTATATAAACAATCCACATAAGGTCATCATGTAAACGTTTGGACACAATGCAGCAATACTTCATGAGTACGATTGGACCAAAATATATTTATATGTATAAATGGGCCAAAAAGAGACATTTTTTTAAAAGAGTATCCCTGAACAAAGCCAACAGAAGCACAAGTGCATTTGTGGACTGAGGGCCATTCAAAGAAAATGCGCTTTCAAGAGAACATTCAAACGCATTTTCACCGTTTGATAGTGGTTTTTTCTCAAATAGCCCTCCAGTGAACCACAACAGCAATTTGCCTGTAGTCTTGGATTTAAGAAATCCAAATATCCCATAGATATACAGTGGAAGACTACTGTGGAAAGAAAATTTTGAGCACGTCCAACCTGGGTGGAAGATCAATCTGTGCATGACAACTGTCATCGTGATCCTTTATTGCCGAGCCGTTTCCGGGTCCACACGCCAATTCGTGTACCCTATGCGGAAGTCACAAGTCGGGTAACTTGCACGTATACATAGAGCACTTATATTCTGTGCACCTATTAAGGTATACACACATTTGTTAGACGTACATACTTACACGCACGTAAGCGGCAACTGCAAAAAACCTCTCGGAAAAACATCGTTCCTAACATTTAAGCAGTGAAGTATGCGTGGAAATTCACCCATATATATATAACTTAAATCAGTATAATGGAATTTGAAGAAGTAGACCAGTTCATGCCTTTACCAAGAAAAAACTTTGATGAAACTGTTAGAGATCCTCGAAATAAACCTTCAAATCCTCATCCTTCCTAAATGAGAAGACTTGGCAATTATCTTGTCCTCGCCCGTGTTCTTTATCTGTTTCCCACTGCTGTGAGGAACTAACGTGAAGACGTAATGCACTGTACTTTACCAACGGATGCGCTTAACGCTGTGAAATTTTCAGCAGTGGTGATAAAACGTTAGAATGGTCGCTCGCACATGTATGATTTTCTTGCGAGGCAAATAGTTGGCTCTGAAGTTTTATTGATGCTTTGAACATAATAATGCATATCACGTTATTTACCCATTAAAACTATAAGCTGATCATCGATTCGCGTTTGCGAACAAATTCAAACAAAAACATTCGCTCAGATGAGAGCGCATTCTCTCGACGAGCACAAAAGCCCATAGAAACATCGCGCTAACGAATAAAGCCAGTGGCGCTTAGCTTTGCGGTGGCCTTTTGAAGGGGTGCACGTATGTTTTCGATATGAAACAGGTACTCGTCCTGCAATGTTAGTAACCGCTCTTGTTAGAGGAAGGTGGAAGAGGAAGGGGAAAGTGGGCTCATTATGCACTTGTGCTCGTCCAACAAAAAACTGCTGTCAAAAAAAGCTCAGTGAGGAGTGCGCAAGGTGGTTGCTATCCCTGAAGAATGTAAGGGATGCAACTGAGTACCGATATGAGCACTTCAAAGGAATTGTATGCCTAGATCAGTGGTCCTCAGGCTAGTCGTGTCACATCGAGCACGTTGCGAGATTCAGCAAGCGCTGCCGTGTTGTCACTATGCGGGTGGAAGCAGCGACCGCGAGGGTGGCGCTGGTCGTATTTTCTCAGCAGGACTTGTCATGTTCGGCGCTCCCTGTGCCACCCGCCGTGCTGTGCGTCGACGAACTAGGACTCGCACTTCTTCGCTCACACCATGCCACCGTTCCTGCAACACCAATAACTTTGCCTCATTGCAAACCACCTTCAGCTCAAACTATATCCACCTTCAAACGAATCCTCGCTAAATCTTCCTTACACCTGTAATCTCCAAAACTCATCTGTTTTTTCAAGTACAAGGCTGAATGGTTACTCGACTCATAGCAACACCTACTTGAAAATAAGAAGCCAACTCTAAAAGCGCACTTCCCGCAAAATATGATCATTCTATTTCCCTGATCGAAGGACGTACGCTAACAGAACAAAATTTTTGACAGACCCAAACTATCTAACAAAATCTCTTGCCAGGTCGACATTTGTGCAACCACGGTGTACATACCCTTTGATGGAAAGTCGAAGCTGGGTTACAATAAAGACGTAAAAATTGAACACATCAATGTCATCAACTGTTCGGAACATAATCTCCCTTCCAACTCCTCTCATCAGCCTCCAGATATACAAGACCTCCCAAATCTCTCTCACTGGCGTTTCATGGCGGTTCCCCCAGCTTATCCGAGCTTCGAAGAAAGAAACATGCTGCAAACGATTACCATGACAATCAACCATATAATGCACACGCTGCAACATACCGCAGACTAATGGTTTGGGCCACAAAGTTCATTAAACTGCGTTATAGGATGACAGAAAGTAATCTCAGGCGAGTTTATGAAAGTGATCTGTAACAAAAATATGAAAATTAGACAGCCGGCTTCGCTTGTTGCCGATTCAAACGTCTTTCCAAAATTTCTTTTCAAGCATCCCTTTGAGGTTCTGCATTGTTCTCGACAAATAACTTTCACAAAACGTGCGCATGCATCTTTATAACATATGCAATCAGCAAAGCCCTAAACGGCCTTCGAAGTGCTGCCACCTCCGGAGTGGAAACAATGCATTTTTAAGTAGCAGTAAGCATGAAACACCTGTAAAATGTTCCGAGAAGAAATCAATGTGGTAGAGATGGTGTTTTAAAAACGACGCTGTCGCGGTCACAGATTGTGCATGCTGCGGCACGAAACATGCATTCGTGTCACATCTCAAGGACAACACCTAATTGACTTTCTCGCGCTGAACTGCGCTCACGATGCATGTATATGCACAAACAAGGATTTGTCTTCGGTGTGTGTCTATGCGTAGTGTGATGCTTGCGTGGCGCCATACGAAATTTTAAACGCTCCCCCCGCCGCACACACTCAACAATGCATCAGCGTGATTCTCTTCACTCAACATCACGTTAGTACTATGGCACTCTCTCGCACAACGATCATTGCCACTGTGTACAAGCGACACACATGAGAGGATGTATGGATGGATGGACGCTTCACTCTGCTGCGGTCGAAGATACTATGAAAAAACACAAACAGCAGCCGACTCCACGAGAAATTATTGGGAGCAGCAAGGTTCGGCAGCAGGTGAGCATGATGCTAAAGTGGGCGCATTCAATATTTGAAGATGGCGATACTTCCATATATTAGCATGTTTGCGCGGTCAATAAGAGCACTGGGATGTTTGCTGTTGGGGCGAACGCGTCAGTCCACAAATGGCGAATTGGGGGGACGGGGGGGGGGGGGGGGGGGCCGCTATCAGCGAGCAAACAGGCAACATCGCAGTGTTAAACATGTTGTTGCAAGGATACATGTTTTGATAATCGGTGGCAGCGTGTATGTCAAGAAGCACAACGCATCGCATACATTCAGAAGCACAACAGCGGCTTAGTATCACCGGTTGATACAGCACGTACAACAATCGCAATGAGCACTTTGGCCCCTTATCAGTGCGATTATGTGCTGCTGCTGCTGGTCGGGCGTCGAATATCACACACACTAAATCATTTTTAGAATATCACACGCACAAGCATACTAAACCGCTTTTAATGTCGTTCGCTTTATCACAAACGGACGTACTTGTTGCTAACAGAAAGCGGACGTATGCAACCAGGGTTGTTGCTAATAAATGGCACTTGAATAAAACGTTAACCTGAGCGTTGACTCTAATAAACAGATTCCCAGTGCCGTGTCCCTCCCAAATTTACACATTTATTGCAAGCAGAAGGATATATAAAGACACCGATGGAACATGCTTGTGAAGAATGCTTAAATGCCGAAGCAGGAGGAAAGGGTATTGAAAAACTTATTCTGTCACCGGAAAGTGGCATGCAAAAGCTACCTTAGAGGGGAAAGATAAAGGAGTACCAAGTAAGCAGAAAATGAAAATGGAAGGAAAAACAACATTGCAACCTCACGTCAACGATTAACCAATAGCTTATTGAAGAATCTTAGCATAATTTGCCGCCCCACCTTGGAGCAAAAGATTATACAACGCTTCTTTATATGAGGAAGCTCGTTTCTAGGCATATTCAGGATCATCTTTGTACCTGTTGGCAAAATTAGATACATGTCACCTTGATGAAAATGCTTAAACTAACTCTACTGAAGATTTTGGAACTTGCGTTGAAAATCAGTAGATTCCGAAGGATGAATATTTTTAGTGATTTGGGGACTTGAACGGGGTAGGCACTCAGGAAGAATTCCAGATTATATTTATGAACGCTCGTGTTCAGCTGCCCTAGTAGCCCAAACGAAAAAAACGTGTGAGACAGACAGATGGAAGCATGGTGCGCCTCTGCAAAGCAAGCAAGCAACTCATAACAACTAAACAATGTTTGCTTCGCTGCATTCGCACATCGCTCGCTGCAATGATCACAGAAGTGTGCCACCCATTCAGCGACAATTAGGACTTTTTTACATTCATTCCACGTTAACGCTTGTAAACAAGTCAAAGAAGCAAATTACTTCAGCAATCTTGGCATTATTACATTTTTTGGCATCCTGTCTACAAAATCAACTAATTGCCAGCAACCGAGAATGCAAGAGAAGGACGCCTAAATGAGCAGCCATACGATACTCCTGTCAAAAATAAACGTGCAACCTCAAAGTGCCAATAATTCATTGAAAATTTGACGAAGAGGAACGAAACCCTTTCTACATAGCAATGTGCAATGGCAGTGACACACCACAGTCGAGAATTTGGAGGCAGGGAATACATCACTCAGGGTATGGAAGAGGGGGAAGTAACAAAAATGTTCGATATCGCTTGACAAATTTTATAGAGGCTGCACATTGCATTTTAATCCTGTAAGAAGGCGGCATAAATATGTTACTTATGTATCTAGTTCATACTATTCAATTCAATCAGCACAGCCTTTCACACAGCGAGCTCATTAAAGGATGGACAATACAACAATAGATGGACAATCACTAATGCTAAACTAATAGATGGAGAGACATGCAAACGAAGAGAGAAAATGGCAGCACAGCATCCTTTGCAAAGACATAACCATTAACGCTCACCATTCGACTGCGAAGTTGGCGTCATTGGAGCCGCAGTAAGAGAAGGAGGTACGCTGAGTGCAGCACCCATCAAAAGTGGGCTGAACAGCATTGGCGGCGGCCGCACTTGGCCAGCCTGTGCCATCACTGTCAGAAAATCGGGCCTCGGAAAAGGCATACGTGCCATAGCGATTGCCATTTGCTGCTGCCAAGGATTGAACTGCAAAAACGCGGGTTGCGGCATTCCATTTGCCGAAAGTACTGCAGCTGCTGTAGTTACGGCGGTTGAGGAGGCCGAAGCTGAGACAGCAGTGCTTGTAACAAAACCAGTGGACTCAGATTCGCCATCTTCAGACTTTTCGACCGATGTTGAGGCCGACTCGGAGTCCTTTTTGGCGCCTGTGGCTGCACGACTCGACAGTGTTTCCGCAATCGACCATATTTTGGCCTTTCTTGGCGATTCAGCATTAGTAGATTCATTGTGCGGAGCATGCATCACCGCTTTCTCATTATCGTTTGACTCGCTCGACGTCACTGCAACGTTCGTACATTTCTAACAAGGAAAATATTTTGTGTGCACTGTAGCATCATCACAGAACAATTAACAAAAAAGAACAATAAGTCTTAAGGGAAGGAAACTCGTTTACGAGGACACTAGAAAGCGCCGCTAAATGTTGGGAAGTATCCGAAAACATTATGGGAGTACTGAAGCATTAACAATGAATTTTACTTAAGAAAATGAAAACAAGAAGAACGGCCACATCTGTCAAAACAGCTCCACTGAATAAATGGCGTCCGCCTGTTCATGCATAGTGAAAGCAGGAATATAAAAAAAAAGCTATAACAGAACGACAAAGAGTACCTTCTGCTTTCACCGGCGCACCGATATCGCTGACATTCGATGTGCTACTCGAAGGCCGATCACAAGGATCGCGTTCTGAAGCATCTATATCTGCCAAGTCATCGTCTTCTTCATCACCTGGTCGGTTTCTTGGTGACCATGTCATCTTGTTCTCTTTTTTGAGGCGTCGTCGAGCATTTGCGAACCAAGTTGACACCTGATGAATGAAACTGCACTTACAATTATTCAAAACAGTTGCTTAGCATCTAAGACATGCAAAAATATTCCACCCACAATTGAAGAAATCCTCTAACTCTGCTGACACAATGAAACTTCTAGTGATACCACTCTGCGTAACACCTCACTATAATAATTGAATTTACTGTCTATGCTGTGTGCCGCATAATACTGAAAAGCTAAAAACATTTACCTATAAAAGAAACCCATCCGGTGTTCAGCGCCCCTTTCTCCAAACAGGGGAGCCGACAAAATTCACTTCGTTAAGTGAACTGAAGCAATGGCGACTCATGAAGAATTTGACAGTGGGTTACAAACGAAGACGATATATGTCATGATTTCAGCGTCCCCAAAGAAAGGGAATTTCACCAGGGTTTATATTTTCATTCGGCTCTTCCGCACATGAGACGAGAAACGCCGACTCAAGTTACCCTTAGGGAGCGGCAAACACAGCGCAACAAAAAAGCAATTAACACGCGAGTGATGTGCGCGCGGTGTCTTTATCGTCTATAAGTGACGCTCATAATTTTGAGGCTAGGGAAACAGTTTCTGTAATACACTGCACGATGGCCGTCAAGTGGTTTCCTGTTATAAAACATATCCAAAAATTGACAACCTGTCACAAAGTGAGGCGTGATCCGCCGTATTCGAAAATCCCTCGCAGTCGGCGTACCCTTTTAACCATCAATAAAAAAGAAATGCCATGCAATCCAACTATATGCGTTACACCGCCAAACCGAAAGGCCATTAGCAGTCTCCATCATTACATAACAAAAACTGTAGAAACAAAAAAAAACATCTTCGGAGAAGTCGTAAAAAACACCAACGTGTATACCTGCGTAAGAGTCATTTTTGTGAGCAGTGCGAGCATAATTTTTTCTGCTTTTGTCGGATAAGGATTCTTCCGGTGTTCATTTAGCCAAGATTTTAATGGTGCGGTTGTTTCACGCGTAGCATTCTTTCGCCGAGCGCCGTCCAAGCCACCAGCATACGGATGATAGCCGAGTGATGCATCAAAGAAGAATCCTGGTACAGTGCCAGATGCCGCACCCATCATCTCGGGCTTCATCTCCTATCAAAGAAAAAAGGATCATTTTCGGAGGAGAATTGTTTTCATTGGTCGTGTAAGCTTAACTGTGCCACATGTTCGTCAGGAAATATGGTGTGATGAGAGATAATATGGTAAAGCATCGAGAAAACAAGCTCTCCAAACTGTGAACAAACGCGGCATCACGCATCATCAGTTGATGCAATCGTCGTTTTAACGCAAAATCAATTACCTGCCACTTTTTAGTGGGAGAACATTCGTGTTTCGCGCTCCTAGCAATTCTTGTCTTTACAACGATTAACACATACAAATGACAAATTTTGTCGGAGCGCTATGAAACGGGCAATTCGGCAGGCGATGCATTAAATGTGCATGTCGTGTTCACATTCTCCTCTCATGCACTGTGCTCTTTTAAGATGAAGAAAAACGCACACATAAACGAACCGCCGGATGCAAGCCCGAGTACATCGCCGGAAAAGGGAGCGCGCCTTGTGTCATTGCAGCGCGGAACGCCGCAACTTCGGCGTTCATTGGGTGCGGAAAGCCCGGAATACCCGGCGTCAGAAGCGGGCCGCTTGCATTTAGAAAGCGGATAGCGTCGTTCGTGAGATCAGAATGGGAGGTAGGTGCAGAGCCCGAGGATTCGGCCTTCACGGGAGTTGATGGCTGTGAAGCAGCCAGTAACTGCAAATATTCGCTAGATGCTAGCAGAAACATTTGTTTCAGCATTTAACAGCCATCCTCCTCAAAGCTACATCTGCAACCGAAATATATGTTGTTTCTGAGAGCCAGAACGAAAGAAAAGCGTATATTTAGCAATCGCACTTCGCACAGATTTTACAAGAAGTTAAACGAGGCGATCAGAAATGTGAACTATCGAAACTAACTGAAAAAGAAGATTTGGTTAGCAAGATTGGCTCATAATTTGTTTCAGCGCATTCATTTATTTTCCGAAGGCAAAGGCAGCAGGGTTAGGTCACGATGATAAATGACAGGCTCGCGTTGCAAGTTTTGGCAGAATGAATTGTTGCAATAGTTCAAAAAATCGGGTGCAATAGCAGTGTATTCATCACGAACACGAATCGAATGCTCACACTGCAAACAGAACATTGAGGATTGGCCACTAATTCAGCGTGCCATCAAAGCGACGAGCTTATTAGTAACGAACCTGTGCGTTGAATGCGGCTGCCGGGTTAAACGCCATCATCGGTTAATTTGCGAGGAAGCGAACCTCCGCTCGATCGCCTTCCTAAATGATGTTGATTTTCTCTGGAGACGCACCTTGCAACAATGCATCATATCGCGTTAGCTTTCAACAACATCGTTTTAACAAGCACACTAACACCTAGCTGCCGAGACAAAGTGCACAAACAGTGAAATAAACATCAACTTTCTCCTATCGCAATTCCAGCAGTGTTTCGTCATTGCAACAAGATCAACAAACATACTAAAGCCATTTTGTGCGTTGAATAGGTTTCAAAGCGCACACATTCGTCACTGGCCACCCGACAACACCACCACGCTAGCTTGCCCAGCACTGCAGACGTGGGAAAACGCTATCGATCGAGAAAAGCGTAATTTTCATGGGAAAATTACACGACTTCATTAACACCGAAGGAATATACAAAAAATTCTACATTTTTACTGTGAAAAAACGAACAATTTCTTCAGGACGCATCCGAAAATCTGAGAATTTTTCCTATAGCATGATCTACAGAGACGGGTTCCAGCAAATAGAATCCATTACTACCATTTTTTATTGAGCACACCAAGCCACTACAACATTTTTAATGCTGGATGGCAATAACTGAACGACGTTTGCATGTTCAATAAACGAGCATATATTATCCTTTCCACAGAAACAATACCTATGAGGAAAGAAATCCATATTCTCATTTGAATTTTTTAAAATAAGCTCAGACGAATGAGAGATCGTTGCTTCTCAACATTCCCCTTACCCAAATACTGCTTGGAAAAAAATCTGAAAAAGAAAACCGAAGCAAAGAGATTTGAGTGGAGAACACGAACAAAAAAACTGGTTCTTCAATGGCGAAATAACATAAAGTGGAGGGACAACTACGCATGTTTGTAAACTCACTATAAACACGTGCAAAAAAACTTTTATAACCAACTATCTATTGCAAAGAAACATCTTCCTAGCGTGTGAGTTTATATGACAACAAATAACGCGCCGCATCCTTTCAACGCAAGTTAAAATTAGCGGAATATATCGCTCAAAAGCGCCTAGACGACTGTCACCGCGCAAATAAAATTGAAGCGAATTAAGCTTATATACGAATCATTACGATCGATTTAATTTTTCAAGTTTAAATAAGCACGCTTGGGGCACCTGTCTCTGAGGGTGGCTGATCAACCGAAAGGTAATCAATCGGGATTCAATTCACACTCATTTCGTTGAACGAGTCTATTCAGCCCGTTGAGGCAAACATCATAAAGTCTTCATAATCTATTGCCTTTTCCTTCATGAACATGGCTGTTTAGTTTGGCCGCCGTTTTTGAAACCGAAAAAAAAATGTTGTACAAGGTAAAAATACGTTTTAAGAGGATTGACAGAATTTTCTAAAAACTTTACTGGGTGCAAAGAGTCTAAACTAGAATCGTCTACACATTTTCGGTTTAAAATCGCTTGGATATCGCCGAACTGAATTAGATTTTATAACGTGTTTCAAAATTGTTGATTTTGATACTGCATTAAATTTAATGTTCCTTTATTCCGATGGACGTAATTTTTCATGAGCTCATGCCTTCCAATTACTTTTTCAAGTCTCAACTTCGAATTCAGTTAATAATTCCTTTCTGGGTCGCCATAGCATGAACTAAATTTTCGATTAATGTCACCTCAGCATCCGACGTTTTTACATTCACTATTCGACAAAAGGAGAAAACTCTATGAGTTTGTGTTTCATTACTTCTTTGTTTCAACTATCCCCAATTTCGCTTGTAAAATAAACACCTTGCAAACAATAACGAAAGTTGTTAGGTTGTCGATAAATTTCATATGGGCTAGATCTGAGCGATGGTGACTCAAAAAATGACACCGTTGAGAAAGTCGTGGCTACGATGGCTAAAAGATGATGCTTATGGTAGAATTTTCCATTTTAAGAAAGTGCACTTTTGAGTTAGCCATTCTCAATGTTGTGAGGCTCTAGCCTCAACCTCAGTTCGGCAGCGACCTGACAACACTGAAAGGGTCACGTTATTAACATATCGATGCATTACATCGGTCATAGCCATTCCTCATAAGTGATCAATCAGCAATGCATCTAAATGACCCTACCGTCAAAATACAGATCGGAATTAACGTAAGTCATGAATGAAAGCACTCCCTCTTCAATAATGTGATATTGCTGAGCAAGTGGTGACCACAATAAAACGGCGATAGATAAGCAGTAATATAATTAGTAGGAAGCAGAATAAAGCAGTTTTGCTGGTAGTGCGAATATGAAAGAAGATGATATGAACAAGTGGGTAGTGGGGACGGGCTGGGAGAGAGCGATCAGCAAATGGATTAGCGCGGTGATATACGAGAAAAGAGAGAAGAGAGCCGCGACCACAACCGATAGATGCACTGACAGCGAATTATCTTGTTACAAAACATCTAACACGAGAGAGGGCGCGCGCCGCAGAGCGCCGCCTGCGACGCGTTGCGTGTCGGTTGGTCGGAAAATAGGCGGAGTCGGCGCAAACTCTCCTTGGGAGCAACCACTCGCTTGTCCAACACGCCCTCATTGCTTGTTCTACACGCTGTTCTCGCCATCACGTGACTGTTTGCTCCGCCCTAAACGTTGATTGGGCTCCGCATTGAAGTTAGGGCGTGACCGGGCGAGTGTTTTGTACGGTAGCCGGATAGACTAGCTGGGCAAAGGACCTGTGGAGGGGGAGTGAGTGAGCTGCAGCACTAATGGGTAGGAAATGTCTCCTTAGGCTAAGTGTCGAACTGAATCGCTCGTGCCCTCGAGGCGACTAGTGCAACGTCGCCCCGATGAGAGAGAGAGAGAGGAGAGCGCCGTGCAGAGCAGCAAGGATTGTGCGTGCGTGCTCATAAATGATTTGAAGGGACATGTGTTCATTATGTTTCTGCAGATGTTTTCACATTGCATCGACGATCATTAAGTCGGTGATTGATATTGCTCGTTCAGTGCTGCACACCAACTCGAATGCTACCTCCCGCCGGGCACTTCTGATTTGTTCGTTCTCTCATTCACTGGTTAACACGTTTACCCCATCCACCATAAAAATTTGAAGATCCTGCACTCTAACTCACGGTTTCAACAGCGCTAATAATTGGACAACTGCAAAAAGGCAATTGCGGCTGGGTGCAGTGAGTTCGCTTGAACATGTCGCAGTGAAGCTTACCACAATGGGACTCTCATCAATTAGGAGGTTATAGCCCAGCGCCCAAAATGTAATCCTTTATGCGCCTCAGCTTCACAGAATCAAATTAGGGCTAAATATCACAACGAGTTTAACAGCGAACGGTTGTGAATTCGTAGGCGGAATGATGTTAAAACAAAATGTTAAAAAACGTTGCACTCGTCTTTTGACGCCATCTCACTCCTCATGGCTGCTAAAGTACACTATTCGGAGCAATAATCCATCTAGATTTCTTTATGCGCTTCAACACTGACAATTATTACCATCGCGTGTATATGAACAAAACAGAACTGTCCTTTAAAGTTGCCGCCAAAGCAGCATTCCATTCACACCTGTATTTACCATTGAAGAGGTGCGCTGAAATGGCTGTTTTAAAGTCAAAGCAAAATTTGTCTACATTTCGCTTGTGTAACGCACAACGCGCTGCCCTAAGTGACCACTACGTTACCAAGAAACAAACACCGAAGCTTATAATCAAGAATTATATCTGCGTTATGTTTGTGCGTGCACATGTCTTTTTCTGTCTAAGAACTCGCCTTATATGAAGCGTTTTTCGTTTGAATGCGTCCAAATGTCGTTTCATTGCAACTGTGCACAATATAGATGTTTGTTTCATTTGTGCAGCTATGGCGGACCGCTTCTTAATGACGTAAAGTTCGGTCATCTAAAAAAATGGTCTCGTTATTCACCACCCAATAGATTAATAAATCATTGCACATTCCGTCCCGAGGGACTGCTCTAAATGAGCGTTACGTGAGAAGCATACTAGGGGATACAAAAAAAGCAAAGTTTTCACATCGCACTAGCAGCAAGAGGCGGCTGTGCTTATTGCGAACTTTTTTCACACAAATTTCGCGTAACCTGCCTGGCACCATTGGAGTTGCCACTAGTTGCGTTTGCAACGCTTGTCTTTGAACGGCGGATGTGCGTATGTATTTAGTCTCATGCGGAGACACTCATGATGGATGTTAATTATTGCTAAAGTGATCAGTGGACAATGATGACCATAAGTAGCGCTAGAGTGGCAAATATGTGCCAACTTCTATGGGCGATCAATGGGCGAAACGAACTAAGCAGCGAATTCTCTATGCAAACACAGCGCTTATTGCTTCGCTCTCGGATCGCTTTGCGCAGCAGTTCACGTAAGAGCATTGTCCTCCACAACCAACTAGCTTCCTTGTCTGTCTCCACCTTCTAGTTACCGTACTTAGTTAGCACACCCTTTACCTCCTCTTGACCGCACTTTTTCTTCACTTTTCCACCTTCTTAGAGCTGATGTGCTTTTTTTTTTCTTCAAAACAACGCATCTGATACTACATCTATTTGGAGAAGGAATGATTTATGCTTTTATGGACGACATTTGCGGCCCTTTCCGAAAATTCAACTCACTGAGTATCTCCGCTTCCGGCAGTTGAACGCCTTCGAGTATTGGTGATGCTGTGAGATAAGGACGGCTTTTTTCTAAATTGAATCAAATTTGACTTCCAAAAGAGGACATCCGAACATTGTCTGCTGATATAGAATCGCAACATGTACGTTTTGTTGACAGTTTTGCTCCCTACCATCCTAAAAGCACTTTGAACGGTGCGTACTATTATTGTATGGCAAGTCATTTAAACTACCTCGTTTTCAGCAGGATGCATATTGGCTCACGATTAGTGCTATAAAAAAGCGGCTATTCGCGCTGCTAGCTCACTTTTGAAAATGCTTCGGAACTGGGCAACGGTTCAAATATGAGACTAGGCCAGAATATGCATATTCCATCCACAAACAAAACTGCCCAGTTCCATCAAAATTAGCACCTACCAAGCCAATCCACCTCCTTCACCTTCCTCATTATATTTAATCGTTTTTCTGAAAAGCCTACCTCAATGACCTAATTTTTTTGAACTATCGTGCTGCTTAAAGCAAAACAAATACCAGTTAGGCTAGAAATTCGGCCCTACAAGGATGCAATTTTGCTTAGAAATTACTCCAGAATAGCCCCGGCCTCAAACATTTGTCATTTTTTAACTGTGTTCAGTTAAAAAATGACAAGTGTTTGAAGCTTGGGCTATTGGAGTAATTTCTAAGCAAAACTGCACCCTTGTAGGGCCGAATTTCTAGCCTAACTGGTATTTGTTTTGCTTTAAGCAACGCTGTCCCTGAAACCAGAAGGCTATTTTAAAAGAAATGTAACATTTATTGGGTACAAGAATATGTTTTGTTGTCTGTCAGCTATGCAAGAAAGCGATATTTCAACTTTGCTGTACATTAGAGCGTCAGCCGAAGAACAAACAGCGTTTCTTTGATATTTCGCGTGAGAAATATAAAACAGGTGCCCTCTTTCCCTGCTAAAGAAACATCTCTCCCTCTCTCTATCTCTCTCAAAAAAACTTTAAACTTCTATTTAACGGAGTGCAGATGATGACGGTTCAATTTGCTTGAGACAGCTCAAATAGGTCATATGCAAAAGTTTGAAAAGTACCAAAAATTAAACAATTCCGCTTTCAAACTTAGGAAAATTATAGATTCTCGCCGTCTTTATTGAAGAAACCACCTCTTTAAAATTGTTTGCCCACTTTTTCATATCAGGAGCGTTTTAGTTTTTTCCAATAAGCAACGTCGAGAAGAGATTTTCTGTTACTTTTGACTTTTGTTTGAATTAACCTAAAGTTATTATTTGACAACGATGAAAGCTAGCTCTAAAAAGTTTATGCTACAGCGACAGTTCCATTTAGCAATACGTTTCACTTTTTTTACCGGTCCCATTTAGCAATATGTTTCACGCAGTATTTTTCTCTTTTCCGTCAAGTACTTAAACTCAGTCTCATTGTCGAAGAAAAAACCGCAATGTCTTTGGTACTGCATAATGTCTTCCTCCATTAAGTTTTTCTTCTACTTTTTCTGCGTACAGCATGTGCTTGAGTGCAGCCTCATAATAAACGCATATTGGCGTCGGCAATAAAGTTTTGTTGGCTGACTTGCTTACATTTATTTCCTCTTCAATATATAAAAGTGTGAATGTTGCAAAAGAAAAATCATCGCATAGAAATGCATTTTTTTGCCTCTTTTATTGATTTTATCACCCGTTTATGCATTTCATTTAACCGCATGACATTTGTTTCCTATTTATTTAGCAACTATCATTTTGGCAATCATCCAACTCTCTAAAAAAGTTTTGCACTTAGATCAACTGAGTGCGGTGAAGCTTTTGGAGTGAATTAGTACCAAACAACGCATGTTTTATTTTTATTACAGACAGACTATTTTTGGTTCTGAGAATTTCACCGTATTGATAGATTTTTTTTGCAATGCCTCGCACCAAAAATTATCCAATGTTTCATGGCGTTTTCTTTACTTTCCTATTCCAAGTTATTTCATGACGTAGCAAAGTGCCTAGAATTCACGAAAATAGCGTTCGAAGGTATTCGACTACAACATAACGAAACAGGGTTATGGGAAATTTGACGATACAATAATGAGAAAATAGCAAAACTACTGAAAGTTATTTCTTCTGCCAATTCGCTGATGGATAGGGTTTTTGTCTCCTCTACAAATGTTCTCTCCTAACAGCCTTACTGCATTTAGAAATTTTTTTAGATTGTAATCGTTGCTACCAATTCTCTCCATTTTTGCGCTAGGGTTCCGAAGAAACAGATCCAATTGCATTCACATATATGAGTAAACCAGAGGGTTTTTTCTCAAGCCTTTTTTTATCGAAAAAACGAAAATAGATGACGATTTCAAAGCAGACTCATGCTTGCATTGTGCTCGGTCGCTTTTGTTTAATGAGATGTGCCCATTTTCACTGAATTTTGCTTAACCCATTCATGCGTCCATTGCACCTACAAGCGTTCCTGCCAAAAAACGCCCTTCATAAATAGCGTCTTATAGTTCCCGGCGTCCTACAGATTCTTAATTACCTCTATCGTCCCTTCGCATTAGTGAAGCTGTGAGTTTTGAAGTTGTTGTGTGGCTTACTGTTTCTATTCTTTCCTTGCTTTAATGATCTGCAAAAATCCTATTTATGCATGCCCTTCTGTTGGACAGTGAATATTAACGTGCTGCTTATTATTTGCGGTATTTCGAGGTTTCGCTTGATTGTTTAAGTGAGAGTGAGATTATGATAGATGCGGCACATCAATAAACCCCCTAGTCCAACACTAATAAGACGCCAAGGTTTGCTCCATTCCGCACCGGTTTCATTCATATGAACTTCATTGTTAGCCCAAACTAAACATGAAAGATATTGATAACTACCACAAAAGCAAACAATTGGAAAATTTCTCCGTTTGAAAGTATTTGCACTGAGTGGCATTTTTGTTGCGATAGTTTTGCAACATGCAACTGAAATTTTTGCTTTTCAAGAACGCCGGAAAAAATTGATCCCAAGGCCTTTCAGCATGACCACTTGCGCCAACATGCATACGAACGGTTAAGTATGCCTGGGACTGGCGCGATATTTGTTTTTGCTCTGAAATATCTTATTGAACCAGCAGAAAAATGATGCTTAGATTCAATGAAACACCTTTATAATAGCTTTAACTGCAATAAAACTTTTTCACAATGCGTAAATGCAGATTTCATATGTTTGAAAGTATACATATGTTTAATTGATGACATATATGATGCTATCGAAATTGTTTCCAACGTACGTTTTTTCAAAAAAAATTTTTTTTTTCAATGATGATTCGTGCAAGAATCCCTTTACTGAAATAGGGACGATCAGATTCGTCGGTCTTAACGTTCCTTATCGAAGTTCTTTTCTTGCAGTTGCTATTGTCTTCACTTCCATTTCATATTGCGCAATACAAGATAAGCTTATCAAACCTAATTATCCGCCTGCTTGGCTTCTGCTGCGTCTTATAAGAATAAATAAATAAATAAATAAAAATAAATAAATAAAAAATATAAATAAATAAATAAATAAATAAATAAATATCGCTCCTTTTTTTATTACTAGAGCTAACATCTTTTTATGTGCTTCATGACACTTCCCTATAAGTTGGGTGGGCAGCTGTTTTGTCGTTATTACAGACTCATTGCATCGACACACCCAAAAGTCCGCGTGAATTCGTATTTCCAAACTTATGCGTGCTTGTCAAGTGTTTGTTTTTGCTTTGTCATTAAAGACGATTGTGAAACTTGTTAACTGATCATAAAATCGGCAATAAAAGTAAGTGCCCTTTTTAATAATGCATTCGGCTATTTTAGGCAGATTTATATGTTCATTCTCACAGCGATCATTCTTACTGAAGTGCTGGAACTAAAAACTGCGTTGTGGAATTTCAAGGTGAAGAGAGTGTGCTCCGCTGTAAAATGAATAGCGAACTACTTTACACAAAGTGCTACATGCAAAAAACGTAGGGCTTTTAATAGGTGGAGCCTGTTGAAATACGTACACATATTCCTTAAAATTTTGGTTACGAAAAAAACAATAGTGGGTGGAAAGTATGGGGTAACCGAGGGAGCTGGAGTGTTGATCACTCACCTTCTTGAAGGTGTTGCAATATAATGTGTTGCAGCTTAGTGGATAAGAGCCCTTGATCTTGGAGTGGCATATCGAGGTTTGAATTTATAGCGTTCTTTGCATTTTTCGCTTTCACCTCTCTTCTCATCTCATTTATCACGATCTTTAGCTCTATATCCTTTTAAATAATCATATCTCTATCTATTGTGGGTCTTCACTTCCACACTCTCAACTTGAATTAAAATGTTTTCTTAATGGGATGTTCAATATAACATACTCCATCGCTTCCACTACCGCCTGGAACGTTTTGAATCAGAAAGTTAGAAAATTACTTGTAGGCATATTTTCTTCTAACAAATTCTGCATTGTTATGAAAACATTGTGTGTCATCTGTTTTAGCCTATCTCTTTGAGGGAAGAAAGGACTCATTAACGAAAACAAAAAAGGTTTCGTAATGAGCATTTGAGGAGGTCGCGAACATGAAAGAAATGATGCACGTCTTGCGATAGTGAAAGCGATTATGACGCAATAAAACTTTTGTGCATCAATAAAAATGACGAGCTAGAATGAGAGTCCGCTAAGTCGATTAAGTTCGTTGTTCTCTGCTGATGAGTCTCGAGGAAAGTGCGCAACGTGATAGTCTTATAAAACTGCAGCAGCCAATAAATGCTTTTGTTTGCCTTTTATTGTCAGTTGATTTGCAAAGACCACCCACATCGTTTTCGCTATCCGATCCCGTTTGATGCCTTGTTGCAAGTCAGCGCAATTTTACGATCAATGAAACTGCTATTGCAACTTCCGCTAGATCTATCCGCAGTTTTCATTCGCTTTTGCCCACTCAGTTTTTAAAATTTTGCTTCTTTAAATAAATTTGCATGCAATATCTAAGCACTCCAATGCTACTCGTAATGAATTGCGAAACGAAAGCAACAAAGCATCGCTTAGCATAAGGTGTATGCACCTTTGCCACACAATCGACTTGTACGCTTTTACAATTTTCTTTTTCGTCTGAGTAAAGAGTTTCACAAACAAACCGTCGCCCTATTTTCCCGCTCTTGAACAGATCAGTCGCAGGTCATCACATCTCGTGCGCCGCTTTCGTTACTTGCAAATGCCCGACCCGATCAAATCACTCTTCGGCTCTTTGCAGTTTTTCAGCTGCAATGTTCTCAGTGTCTCTGTTTGCGAGTGCGTGATTTCGTGTTGTGCTGAGAGATTTGTTGTAATCTCGGTGTGCGCTTACTTTCATTTATTTTATGTTGCGACTTTCATGCAGTTCGTGATTAACCCGCATATGAAACTGGTTAGCATTCATTAAAATCTTTACAAGTACGCGATAGAAGCAATGTTCCTATGACTCACAACAAAACACTCCACCATCAACAATGCACTCAGCCTGTTATCTCACAAATTGCTGTTAGTCGTATTACACCTACATTCCTCCCATTGTCGTCCGCCCACGCTTCAGGATGAAGGATTGGGGAAAAGAAAGACCAGGAGAGTCCAGAAGAAGTTATGATTACAGGAATGGGAGAAGGAATTTGAATCCGCGCACAGTGCTATTGATATGATATTCCGCATCCACTAATCGAAATTCATTTTATTTTCTTGAGAATAATCAGATAAACAACTTTTTCTCTGCAAAGATTTAAAAAATTGTACTCTATTGTTGAATATGAGCGAATAGAAAATATGAGCGAAGGATTATATACCCATATTTTTATTACGCAAAGGGCATAAAAGTAACATAATGTGATAGTGATTTGGTTAAATCCATGACGGAGAGCTATGACTTATGTAGAGTACCAAATATGAATATCATATCTTTTGTGTAAAGTAAGGTAAGTTCTAAGATAAAATGCTGTTGTTGCTGCAGTCACCCAACATTATTTTGTTTCATATGCTGGCAACACCAATAGATTTTCATCGACATCAGTCAAGAATACATTGTGATCAGTTTTATTCCGGTGTTTTTTGTCGAGAGCATTTTGAAAGTTGAGATTACCAAGACGAAGACAAAAGAGCGCAAAAAAGGACATTGACGCAGAGCGAATGGAAATGTTTGCAATGGTAAGAGGCGGCTGCAGCATCCAGTGGTCGTGTGATTGAGTTTTTCATTTTATCGAGATAGATCCTTATTGATGTATTTTAATAGTTTAGAAACGATCTACTTGGAACTTATGCATGGACACAAGCATCTCATAAACCAACGTTTTTGTTACATAGGGAGGCTGCAAGTTGATTGAGAACAAAATGTTCTAGAACGAAATGCATTGTTCATAATAAACAGCAATGAAATACTCCTTGACGTTCATTATGCTCCTTTATGGAGTATGTGGATGTATGGTTTCTAATCCTATGTTCTTCCGCTGACAAGACTTGCGCTCGTGTGGAGCAGAAGATCATATAAGCTCTAATATGTTAGGTATACCATTTTATGATGCACTCACAAAAGGCATCTATCCTATTGCAGATAATTTAGGGTTTAGTGGGGTGATAGATGGAATGGGCTTTTAAATAAAGGATGCTTCTTGCGGCACATGAAGGTGGGGCGTAGCCATGTGATGACGTGCATGTGGTACGCATTCGGCAAGAAGGAAAGCGAGCCGCAGCGGAGAAGCAAGAGCGCTGTGCAGCGAGCTTCGTGGCTTAGAACGGCTCTGAGCACATCACTCAGCGAAAGGTGTCGAACATGTGTTCACACTATTTGGGATGATATTTCATCGTGCTGCCGCCGCAGTCTAAACTTCGACACGTCCCGCGTTTGCTTTGTTTTCGTTGTTCGTTCTATAGGACGTGCACTGGTAGTGCACGTGCATTTCATCGGCAACACAGCGTTTTCACGTCGGAACGCAAAGCACGCGAGCTGCGATGACTGTTGATTTAGTGCTGCCTATCAGTCCACATCAGGTGCTGTGCATGTAAACGCTTCAGCAACTATGCACAATCAAACATTCGCTATGATCATCGCATTACTCTCGACAAACCTTTACGCATTTCCGCAACGAACACTACAGCATTTAACGCCGTCATCTCACGCAACATCTTTAGAAAAATGCACATCCTATATCGACCAGCATAAAGTTGTTGCTCATTTCAAGTGATGCCCTTCACCAACTACGTTTATAGGAACAAGTTGCGCACAAGGATAATGTTACCGCCATATGAATGGTTTTATGAAAATCATTAAAAAAACAATTGCGCCAGCCATAATTATAAGCATAATAAGCTATTGCATTCCATAATATTTTTTATTGGTGGTAGTTTGCTTTTAAGCAGTTTGATTGACTCAGTTTTGTAAAGTTTTTGTAAAGTTTTATTGTTGTTCATGCAGAACAGCTGTTCGCCACTTTCTAGCGCCTCTCTTCTGCGCAATTTGTTTGTTTTTTATGGAGCTGTGTTCGTTAATCAGTGGTGTAGAAGAAAATTCTCTAAAAACTTCGAATTGCACTTCACTTTCGACTAAGCAAAATTTTTTGTGTGCAAAACATGCGCATTTTTCAAGCTATCCCATTGTGTCCTTCCTTCGTTTTTATTCAGCCCTTATCAGTCTCAGTGAATCAGTGCGTAATTTATACGTTATAGAGTCCACCCTAAACAATATCTTTTCCCTAAAATTTTGTGCCTTCTTAGTCTTTTAGTTTGTATCGATGTCGTACATCCGCTGTTGTACGTTATCTTAACAGCGGCAGCCGTTTGTAGATGCAATTGCTATGCGCTTTTGTTGTACGTGCTTTTGGCACGAATAATTGGAAGGCGTCTGAGTTAAATTCAGTTCGGTTGCCTATGGCCGTGCAGGAGTTGGTTAAACTCGGCTCTTGTCCTAGTAGAGTTAAAGACGGTTGACACGCGGATCAGGATTTAGTTAATTTCTTTATGGCAGTGGGTTAAACTCGGTTCTGTTTCCAGTTGCAATCGCGTCAGGTTTAGTCCAAGCCGTTTAAACACACTTTCATCTCGTTAAGTTGAGATGTAATCGGTAACGAAGCCCGATCCAGTGAACTAACAGCATAGTTGCGGCATATTTGTCGCTATTAAAATTTTTAAGCGCTTTTTTGCAGACTGCAAAAAACTTTCTCATTTTACTTACAGGACTGACTATGTTCCTCTTGCGTGTGGTACTTTACTCTATTCGCAAAAAAAAAACGAATTACAAGCGTCAGTTTTACTGGGTTCTTGATCCATCAATGGAACGATTATAGAAATCTTTGGTCAGGCATCGCTAGTCATAAATGGATTTTGCATCGCTGAGCTCCTAGCGTGTTCTATGTCGTCAGTTCTCAAACAGGGCGACCCGCCGTAGTGAATTACAGTAAAAGGATACTGCGGAACGTCTCACCTGTTCGTGTTTTTGCTCGTTTTTTCACGCTGTTTATCTTATAGAGTACAGGTTAAATAATCGATTTCCACCACGAACGGAAGCAAGACCGACTTAAATCTAGTTCCATATTATTATAGGTTAAACCCGGACCTGGTTCGGCCATAGAAGAGACTGAGGCTGGATTTAATACAGACCCATCGTCATGTCGTTAATGGCTTCTGCTTTAAAAAGCATTTTTTTTCTAAAAAAGGAGACGGACATCTCTCGGTGTTTTAAGAAAGCTCGCACCTAAAACTTTAAGCCTCTTTTTACTACAAATAACCTGAACATTAGTCATTTTCTTTTCTTCTTGTCCGTTGTGGCCGAAACGGATGAGAATTAATTAACCAACTAATATTTTCGCGTTCAAGAGTTGTGCTATGCACACTCCATTAAAGAGGTATTCTTTGATTCTTACAGTGAGCGTAACGCCTCATCCGGTCGAACATACTGAATTTCTGGATCTGTGTTTAATACGCTCAACAAAACGGCCAGAATATCCGTTTTTTTCACACCGCCCAATGCGGTTTAATAGTCGTATCCTATTTCTACAAATACTGATACAGCAAAAGGAAAATTTAGTTTGCTGAGTGCGCTGAATTCAAATGCATCAGTCCGACGTGTTGAGCCATTTGCGAAATAAATGTTACGTTCCTGACTTCTAATTTTCCTTTCGATTTCCTCCGATTTTCCACAGTTATATGTGCACTGTCATGCATGCAGAAAGTACTTTCCATGCAGAATCTTAAAAACCTTTTCACATATTTTCATCAATGCTGTTTTCGATGCATTCAAAGATTACTCGCTGTTGAAGCAATGACAGAACGCAAACAGATGGCAGATGCCGATGGTCTCAAGGCGTCGATCTTCAAAGCGATTAAAAATGTTCAGGTTAGCGCTACGAGAACAGTTCCTTCATTTTATAAGGGAAGAGCTACGGTCTTCGCTAGATGAATCAGCCTGCTTAGTTGTTCTGCGTCCCATAACAAAACGGGAAATGTTCAGTGGGTGCCGCGTCTAGCTGGGAAATTCGAGCATTATTGCGCCGTGGTGCAATACTAAGGCACTGCCACATATTAGTGGCGGTGATGCCCAACAACGGTCCATTTCCCGCCTTCAATGCGATCTTCCTAACTAGAAGGCATTTAGTAGCTTTGAGAGTTATACAGGCGAATTAAGAAAGAGAGAGCTCTGGCACTGTCGCATTTGGGGAGAGAAGAGGGGAGCACGCGGCCTGCCAACACGACCAAATGAAGGCACTTAACAGAAGATATTTTCATTTCATTTTTCTTACTGGAGCCGGTTGACTTTCGAAGAAGTTATTTACAAATGAGCAGTTCGTTTTAACGAAGGTGCAAAGTTTTCAATCGGGAGCGTGCCCAAATCAAAAAATCAAAAATAAAAAAATCTGAATGTACTCGTTCATTCATACGGTTGTAGCATGCATCTGCAGCACAGGCATACTACCATCGGCACTACTTCTAGCAAAATATCTTTTCTACGGTTCAATATTTGCTCCACATTAGAATACTGAGTTGGACATTTTCGCAGCCTTTAATGCAAAGGATTTTTCAAAAGTCTCAAAGTCTAAGTTTTGAATGACAAAGTTTCTCATCTCTGCCATTGACTAATTTATATTATGTACAAGGTTTAACCAAACAACATCTCACTTCTATCGAAAACGAAATGCTGTTTTGAGCATTTTATGAACGTTACTATGAGGGCTAATAATTATTCATATGATTTCATCAATGAAAGTTATGACATCAACTTTTATCCGCAGAAAGTTTCATGTGCATTGTTGTTTGTGTTAACTGGACAACTAGCTTGTATATTTGCTTTCTGTCACCTAAGAGGATGGTGTGAGTGGTGGGAAATTTTCCAAAATCGGCAACCGAGACCGCATTTCCGATGTTGGCGTCATCTGGAAACCTTTCTCTTTTCTTGCTGCACGAAAAAAAACACTCTATTCGGTCCTCTTTGAAAAATGAATTTTTTGGTGAAGTTGAAAAGCAGATTCTCATTTCCGGTTGTGTATGGGATAGACGTTTGCAATTCAGTTGACACTACACGGAAATGAAAAGCGACCACGCGCAGGTGCTTCATGGACGGCAACGCATTTGTCGTCTACGGGGATCGCATCGAGCACTACGGAAGCGATGCCAACGTCGGATGCGCTTTGTGAGAATAACTCCCCATTACGCCATCGCTTGCATGCCGGCAACAACGCGTCGCATCAACCCAAACAGCGAGACCAATTGTCAAGGGCTGCAGCAACTCGGAACGTAAAGTTCGAACAGGGACATCAAGTTGGTTGTATCTTTAAAAGTGAACATTTTTCATTCATTCATGCGTTTTTGTCAGGATTGCGCAAGCAAAAGTCATCAGGCTCGTCATAAGCAAAAGACTCGGCTTATATTTCAGCGTATCTGCTCGCTGTTATACACCCATATGCGTATGTTGATTTAAATGAAAATGAAAATTTTTTTCCTGAAATTTTATATTACAGTGGGGTATAAGATGAATAACTAGATTCCTGAATTTTTTACATGTGGTTCATAATCGTAAAAAAAAACTCGAACTCTCTTGAAAAACTTTCAGCAGACATGAAACGGGATGTAATTCTACCAATATTCCACGAAAATATATGGACAAGAGGGAAGGAAAGGAAAAGAAGACACTCTGCAAATATCTAAAAGAAAAGAAATGGCATACAATCGTTAGCAAAATAGAATATGAACTTAGGATGAATCACGATTCCAGTCCGCTCACAAACTGTAATGTAACGTAAACTATGTGCGCATATCGCAAACTGTAATGTATAGTAAGAAAATGCAACTTTCTATAGAGTCACCTCGAGATCACATTACATGATGCGATCGCAAAATGGATGGTTGTAGGCGTTCTACGTTTGCGAGTATTTTTTAAGTGTGGTCAATTACGTTCAGTTTGATATAAGTTGCAACCATTTTTCTATGATTTATTTCATTCGTAATTACTCATCAAATTTAGAACTATCCTCTACTTCAGCGAAATTTAATTTTCCTTGTTTTGACGCTATATTGTTCAATACATTGTTGGAAGCTTTACTGTCGAGAGCATCGAGATATGCAGATAATTCACTCATCTATGTCGCATTTAATAGCTTTTGCAATCGAGTTTCTGTTGCAAATCTAACGCCGAAAGCAAGCTTGCGTTACGAACGCTGTGCTTATCGCAAAGTAAAACTTGTAAAATTGTTCGACACAATAAATAAAAAAAATAATCATAGGGACGACAATGCAATGATTAATCAGTTGTGTTTTTATATGCTCGCTTTAAGCGTTTGTATGCTCATTTTAAATTTGGAGGATAAGCAGGAATTCCTGGAGAGGTGTACTCAAGATTAGATCATACATTTCTACTGAATTCTGAAAATATGATTTTTAAAGGTTACGGGAAATTCGTGAACATTGAAACTTATCAAATCGCTAACAATTACGGACCTAGTTGAGATTCATTTCAAGCTCCTCAAAAAACAGAAGTGTTTAAGTTGCATTATCGCACTTATACCGTGGCCCTGAGAAAGCTATCACCATAGCAAAGTTGATGCATCATAAAGAAAAGATTTGCAGTCGTGAGGCCCATCTTCTATGTTTTGGTATGGCAGACAGACAACAAGAACGTGGTAATAAAAACTTACTTTGATAAAGGTAATACGCAGCGCTAAACACGACGCAGCAATACGGTGAAAGCGGATTTAACAGCAGACATTTTCGAGAAAAGAGACTACGGTGACGAGGGGAGCACTTAACTGCAAAACAGCGCTACACTTCTCAAATATGTCTCGACAAGAGGGAGTGTCGCTCTGGCTCTCTGGCAAATACTCGCGGCACACTATGAAGCTCTGCTCTGCGCCTCTATCCCTCCTCCCCTCACGTCGTTCGCGTCAGTGCGCACATTTCGGTTGACGTTTTTAGGAGCTACATTTTCGAAAAATTGGTATTAGAATTTGTTCGTTTTCACGCTGTTTTTGAAACGCAAATGATGTGCGATCAGTGAATTGCATTGTTCACTGCGGGGGAGCGGCTAGCTTTGTTATGTGTGACGTTTTATATACCTTTTCTTCCTTGCATCAGAAGATGTATGTACTTCCACTTCTCCACCTTCCTGCGAACGTTTGTTTGGTTTCTCAACATCAAAACGACTTCTATACCGACTCTTATGGTTTGCTGTAGATAGTGCATGCGATCAGCATATATGGATGTCGTTGGATTGTTTGATTTCGGCATTAGTGGCAATGTATATAGTGCATATCACTTTAGCATCTGCCTGGTTTCTAGTGACGGTGCTGTTAACAGGATGGCGTCCTGGGAAGCAGCTTAGGAAATGGTCAGATAGCGCCACTCTATGCGTTGTTTATTTTTGTCCGAATAGTAGTGGTGGGTGGCCTTCTCAGGTGGATGTAGAGGGAGGCTTTATTGATGACTATTGTCACGTTAATGTTTTCTCGAAACAACAATATTTTCGTTCTTATCACTTGTCATTTGCTCATTCTTGCTCAGTTTTTATTCAGCAGTCGTAAATTTGCGCTCTATTGCAATGAGCTGGCCTCGGTGTGGGATTAGTTTGCAGCTTTTTTATTGGGGAAATGAACACGTTGCAGATTCTAAGGTCCTCTAAAGCATAATAAGCTAATCTTTAATTAGCCATCTGCATTTGAGCTTCGTTCTTCTCTTATTTTATAGTCACGACAACATTGTGGTGGGCGTCAATATTGACAACGTTGCAACTGCTTCTTGGTCGTGTCACAGAAGAATTAAACACAGGAATACCTTTGATGGACACGATTGGCTGAATATCAGTGCAATATCCATTTTTCACAGTCGATACCTATTCGGCCCATTTCTAAACTAATTTATTCGAGTGAATTTTGTTTGAAACCGGATAATCAGTGTTTTAGGATGTTTTAGGAAATCAGCGCTTAGGATGTTTTCAAAGATGTTTTTTTTTCATCAAAAATGCGCGGTAACCCGCGAATAGGAATCCTGCCTTGGCCGAACTTGTCGAATTGTTGCTGACTATTTTTGCCCTTCAAAGCGTCTAATTTGGTCTCTATTTCATTACGGGAGTTGCCCTCATTTACAGCAATTTTAAAAACTCCACAATACACAGAAGTCGTTGGATGCCTTTGTTCTATGTAAAAAGCACGACTGCGCCGAAAAGACCGGTGCAGTTTGCTGATTGCTGAAAATGTATGAATAGAAAATTCTGTTTCGATACATGACAGCCGATCGACGTTGGGCTTTATGGGGGCGGTAGCATGGATTTGCGTCACAGAGTAGTCGCATCGTGGTGTAAACGTTAGAGCGACGCGCCGTATGGGATTGGGCCTTGAAGTTGCACTAACGTATAATGGTAGTTCTCACGCGGAGAGCGATGGCTAAAAGCTGTTAGGTGGCTTGCGGCATGTAATGTGAATTAGCGTAATGGGACTAATTCAGAGGAACTTTGAGATAGCAGCTCATTGAAAGGTGAGCAATGTGCGAAAGAAACAATCCTCTTGCAGCAGTGATCCATTCATTCGGGTAGTGCCACGATCGCACCGCATAAATCAGGGGGAAGATGGCCTCACTAATGGTGCAGCGATTTCTACCAAAAGTTTCTTCTCACCGCATCACAAGTCCGACGCTGCAGCACGTTCAGTATTTCTGGTGGCTTGCAGTTGAGGAAGCTGTCGCTGCACCGATGCTTGCCCACTTCTTAGAACTGATTCAGTTGAAAACAAGAGGAAAAGCATTCAAATGTTGAGCTTGGTTGCAATGGTCTGCACGAATAATGCTACTGAGGTGCTTATTCATAATGCCGTGAGCAGTTTCTGACAAGTTGGCAAGTGTTATATACCCAAGCAACAAATCTGGTATAATGGAATATATGAACCAAAATAACTGGAAAGCGGCATAAAGTATTCCCATTAAGTTGGCTACCACTTGAATATTATTTTCTTCTCTTCACTCTCGACGATGGCATGTACATCTTCATGTTCCTTTTTTTCCGGAATTTAAAGTGTCTATGGTGAATATAAAAAGGGCGCTTTTGTCAGATTTTCTTTCATGAATTTGTTTCTTCAAAACATCGTCACTTTCGACGCCAATGCTGCCTTCATGTTAGCGCATATGTATGATCGATGCGATTTATTTGCGGGTTTCTTTTTCTGTCCCTTAATTATCGAAATTAGCGACTCATTAAGCCAACACTTGTGCTCTGCGATGTCTAGAAACCTTACATTTTAAACTTGACCGAACAAATAGGGAGTATGTTCAAATAATTCAGTACTGAGTGATCCTTTCTTCTAATGCATTGATCTCCTCGTATCATTTTGCTTTTGCTGCATTCATGAGCCTTATTTTGAATATGAACGTCTGATGCATCTCTCGTAATAGGCAAACAGCTTATAAATTGTTTGCCGTAACGTCGCAATTATTTTGAGATTAAAAAATTTCTCCCATATATCTTCTCTTAGCAACTATCAATTTATATAGCACATTATTGGCCACTATAGCAGTAGCAAGGTTTTGTGGAACTGCATGCATTTCTTTCTTTCTTATTGAGAAAATTTTTGAAAATGACTGACGTTTATTTAATGATGTTCCTACAAGCTATATACCGTTGTCTTCATTTTTCACGCTCTGCGGTTTTCAGCTTCAACGAGCAAATCCAAATGAACGTGAACAAAAAGCTCCCTGTGCATTTATTGACGCGTGTACAAGTGGGAATCCCGAGAGTGTGCGCTCACTTATTGAGGAAACGGTGAACTTACAACTGTACTTTCTTTATGTGCACGCTTTTCTTTTATATAGCATCTGTGTTGTCGCCACTCGTGAGGATTTATTTGTGCATAATCAAGCTTTAAAAATATTTGGAGCATTTGCGAAGGTACTTTGTATGTAGTGAGTGGAACTACGGCATGTGCAAATCGTACAAGGCTCTTTATCATGTTCTTCATGTTAATCTCCATTTGTTTCACCGTAAAATGTTTTCAGGAAGGGTTTTTTGATCTGTCCTGAGGTTTTCCGTGACACTTTACTGTTTGGGGGTTATATTGGAAGATAACTGCTGTTCTGCCAATTCCTGGTATTGGAAATTTTCAAGTCTTAACAATTAGAAAAAATTCTCATGCTACGGATTTCTGACATCTAAGCTGAGTTATTCCACTGTTGCTGTTCGAGCTGTCGAAAATGATTTTTTTTTTGCAGCCCAGCTTAGTTTTCTATGCACCTATGTTGTGTCATGGGTACAGTGGGCTGCACTATGCAGCCAAGGGAGGGCATCACAATGTAGTACGTGTGCTACTCGATAATGGAGCGGACGTCAATCTTCGAACGGTTGGTTCTAAACTGCACATCAAGCAGTTGTTCGTTGCTGAATTTTTATTTGTTTATTTGCTCAGTTTGTATTCCGCCAAGATTTTGACGGTTGCTTTCTAACAAGACAAATTGCTTTGGCATTCTTGCCACGAATTCCCACACTTTTTACGAAATGAAAGTAGGCAATCTGATTGGGAACCGCATTTAGCTGGATATGAGAGTGCTTATGCACATTTCGAACGTAATCCTTTCTCACTTACATCGTTTACCAACTCCTAGGATGAGGTGGTACATTAATGGTTATCCTTATGAAGTAAGCGTGGCACTATATGCATCGTTTATCGTTTTAGGCAACCGACTGTCGGAGCGCTCACAGTCAAATGTTTTCGGTTTTTTTTAGTTTTAAATTTTGTAATGACGGAAAATGCACCTTGCAAGTCTAAAGAGAGGTTGCAGACGCGAAAATAAAGTTTATAGTGGCTGAAGCAGATCCTCAAAATGAGACATCTCCCACCCTGATTTATGTATTGATAGCACGTTAAATCTACATGAGTGATTCGGTGCAATCGTCTCATTTCATGAAATCGTCCAGCTCGTCGTCGTAACAGTTACTCTTGCAAATATGGTGTTTAAGGCTTCAACGATGCATGAAGTGCTGCACTGTGTTGCGTCCATGTGCAACATTACTTGTCGCAGTGAGTCTCTTTGCGATTGCGCTTTTTGATGTGCAGTGAGCGTTGATGTCAATTCGTTGAGTGATTTGTTGTTTTCAGGCGGTAAGTACTTTATATATTGTTGGAGCTCTTCGTTCTTATTGCCACTTCTCGTCGCGATGTTAGTGTCGTTTATATTGGTGCTTACTTCAGAGCGGCTACACGGCGCTTCATCTGGCCGCAATTTGCAAGCAAGCGAAAGTGATTGAAGTTCTGCTGAAAGAATATCGTTGGTTTTTTCACTTTTATTCCGACTCACTGCGCTAATTTCACCAAGGAAACTTTTCTTGTCCATCTTTGAAAGCAATCACCTCAAATGATTTCACAACGAAGAGGATGTGCATTGCAAACAACCATTTTACAAAAGCTTTACGTTTATTTCACTATCTCATTCTCTTGTATATCTTATTCGCTCTTTGAAGTGACTTTTTGAGGAAATGAAGTTATAACTGAGGGACATACTGCTCGATTATGAACATCTAACATGAGTGTGCCTTTTAAGAGAGTATCTAGCAGTCATATTGTTTAAGAATTCGTTTAGTCGGTCGTTGTTTTTTCTAGCAAGAAGTACTGAAGAGCTCGTTAATGCAGGTGCGAACTGTAACATCGTCGACTTATCGGGACACACGTTCGACTATTACGCAGGCTCGTTAATGTTTGGTTGGTTTTATTATTGTAGAGGAAGTTGGATTTGAAGGTACTTTTTTTTATTAAACTCGCAATTAGCTGTTGTATGGAGTGATCAGAGCTTATGAGAGAATGAATAACTGAATGTTGCCAGTTTCAAATGATAAAACAGCTGCGTTTTTTGAGCCCTTGCGAAACGAAAAGAAAAAGCTAAAGTGGGTGGTGGCTTTGCTCAGCGGCTCGCTTCGAAAAACAACAATCTCTATGTTGGATTTTGTAATTTCGAATTGCGATCCAAGTCGTATTGCCCATTATGAAGTAGGAGGACTCAATGAAGCGACCCATAGTTTTTGGCGATTGTAAGGTGAAAAGCTGACAGCGTAGCTGCTGCGATATGTGAGCGCCTCTGTGGAATCGGGTGAGCAGCTATTTTACGAGTCGCGATCAGCACTTTCGTGTGCCCTATGCCCATCAATACGTCTGCACAAATGGTGAATTGTTTGTTGTGTACGCATACGGCCTGCGTCTCCATCTCAGCATGTGCGTTCACATGGCGGCTATTTGAGCGTAGATACGAGTCTAATGCTAACTCAGGGCCACACTTAACGATTCATCCGCTTCTCAAACATCACGCTGTTTTCTTTCGCTTATCGAGTCAAACCATCACCACAGCTGTCCTCAGATTTCTCGATGCATTATTTATGATGGCTTTTCCTCACGTGCTTGCTTTTTTTGAAGCCATCGAAGCATTCTTTGCGAGAGAAAACGATTCTCTTTTTTGCCAAACAGCAACGCCGGATTCCGCGGAAAATCTGCTAGCTCGATTTGTAGCTTTTATCACAATCTCATAATATCTTCTCCGTCCGTTTCCCTTGCTCGCAAAAAATCTGAGTTTTTTAGACATTGCATTTATTTCTCTGCCATACACAAATTCCAGTTGGATTAGGTTTTCGTCGCATAAAAGTGCAGTCAAGTTTGCATCCTCAATTCTTCTGCACTCAGCCTTGATAATTAAAAATGGAAATCACGTTCATCAGTCAAAAATAATCACGCATGATGAAGAAAAGGAGAAAGGAGAGGGAACAAGAGGGTGCCAACTATGCAGATATTTGTATGCATACAAGATTTGCCGAAAGGCAATTGCAGATGTGTGGAAGACGAAGAAAGGCGATGATGCTGAGGGATCGTGCTTGCAGCTACGACGTACGACGTCAAACGCTGCGGATGAAAGCCGTACAGACACCCACGCAAACGAAATGGGACCGAAATCTCACTGTCAGAATAATTGTGTCAGCTGCACGCGGGATGTTACTCAATTTGGCATGGTGGCACCTTGCACATCGAACTCAACTGATCACTGACGGATTGTCACAAGCGCCAGGCTGGACCGATAGACCAACTTTAAAGCTTTCTTCCAATAATTCTTGCCCCTTTGGGACATTCGAAGATCTTCTTTCTCAAATTTTCAATTCTTTTCGCTTTGCTTTGTTCACAAGTTTGTATATGCTGCCATCTCAGCAAATACGTTGTCTTTGAAACGTTCTCCTTAATGGTTTCGCATTTTGAAGATTCCCCTCTCATTCCACAGGTACAGGATTACAAGGTGCTCATACTTCAGCAATACTCCGTGCAAAATTATTTCAGCAGATTGATAGATAAATTTATGCGAAAGAAAAAAGAATCTGCGAGGTATTTGATGGTTGTGACTCAGGCATGTTTTATCTTCCACTTTTATGTTTTCTTATGTCATCTTCTGATGTATGCTTGCAACTAGTCTCACTGCTGATGAGCTTAATAAGTTACTGTAGACCTACTGTGTTTACTGGCACATGAATGACTTGGAGGTTGTTACCTTTGAGGTATATTTGGCCGTTGTTGTGCTGTTCGCTGAGGAGACTTAGTTTTCGTAGCTATAGCCATGAGGCCGAAGTCGCCTCATGCAGAAGCGCGTCGTTGTGGGTGACATTCGCGCTGACCCGTGAAACGCTTATCGCGGCATCGTGTTATGGTCTTCACTTTGTGATGGGGAAATCGAGTTTTTTAGTTTACGCATGTTGGCAATGATGCCGATTAACTGACGCGTCAAACACACCGATCATCTCTAGCTGTCGGCGGCGTCCACTTGCCGCAACGGACACACGACCGCGCTTGTATACGCTTCATTACCGTTCCCTAATTAAGCGGCGGCGAACCGCTTTGAACTTGCTGTCGGCACTGTTTTCCGTCGATTTGCATTTTCACCTGTTTGTCAGGCCTTCTTTTGGCTCGTTGTTTTATACGCGCTCAGCATTGGCTACCCACCCTCTGTGATTCGTTTTCCCCCTATCGTGGTCGCTAATTTCCTTCTGCTTCGATTGGCTGGCGACCTCACACGCCTTGCTTTGAACATCGTTTTTCTCTATGCAGGGGCGTTCACTCATTCGTGACGAGTCACGGCTTTGTTATGTGCAGTTGAGTTCAAAATAATCGGTAGACGAGAACTGGTGAGAGGCGTCTTAGAAAAATCCGAAATTGGATGCGTGTGCTTGCATAAATACTGTGTGTTGTTCCGCTTGATCGGTCACTTCACCAGTTGATATGTTTAATTAGTTCATCGAGTAATCTGTCTATAAAAAGGCCTCTTATATGTCGTTATTTTCAAGATGCTTCTTCTTGAAGCATTAAAGGAGTCGTTTACACTTAGTAAGGCATACTGCAAAGGCAACTATGTGAAACCCATTGTTTTGCAGAGGGATGATAACGATACAGGTAAGGCTTCTTACAGACAGATTACTTTATTTGTATTATCGAGATGAAAGATTGGAAGGAATCCATCATCCTCTCATACTGTTAGCGAGGTTATTGAAAGTTTCTTTATCTAGATGCTTTTTTTTTCATTTTATAGATGTGATTCATTCCCGTTTAAGTAGTTTTTGTTTCATATCGTTGTACCTGCCACTTATGAAATGCTGTCTTCATCGACATGTGTGTCATGGTTGCTAATTCTTTGCTATGGTCAGTTCTTCTTTTGCATGACCATTGATTGTTCTTCTATCGTTTCCACGCATGCTTTTCTTGTATAATAAAATCTGCGCTGCTGAGAGTTGCATTTTGGCGTTTCCGCAGGGCATTGTATGTTTATCAGTTCGCTTTTTGTTGCTGCTTTTGTTCCTTTGCAAATGCGAAACAATACACGGGGCAGATCATTAAAAGTGCTGCTTAAGAGTTCAGGACTGTTCGCGTTTATTTCTTGTGTGGCAGCAGTTGGTCTCTTGAATAAGTTTTTATTGCGTAAGGCATTCTAGTGCACTGGTTGCAGGTAGCCATTCTGCTTTACGCGGTCGATGATTGTGAGAAGCCGTGTACTTTGTGGATAGAACAAGACAACAGATGCTGTCTTTATAAGCTACAGCCTCGAAGTGGAAGGACTGCTTAGCAGTGGAAATTACTAAGGCTGACTAAGGGGGGGGGGATAACGACTGAAGTAATAAGCTGATTGTGCTCGCATTCGATAGCAGAAATGCCTAATCTGTCTTTTGGGAAGGCTCAGTTCACGAAAATTGCAGCTATGAATAGCAGCAACTAGTTGTAACGGATTAGCGAATTAAAATTAAACCAACATGTGACGGCTATCGAGTGAGCGATTCGATGAAATGATTGCTTAGTGTGGAACGCAAATAAATGATGTGTTGTGCTCGGAAGCGCTCTCAAATTACCCGTCAGATTATCGTTGCACGCACATCGTTTCCATACCGTTTCGTTTTAATTATCTCCTTAAAAGCCGATTTGCATAAAGCTCATTTAGTTATGCAGGAAGTCGCGTTGTTCATCTCTTATCTTAAATCGACCGTCGTCAGACACGTTTTGCTTATAGCCGAGCAACAGCTTATAGTGGTGGCGTTAGATCAGAACAACGATAAGCCGCATCCATCCAGCCGCTTTCTGCAGCTGACGCCATGGAGCACGTTTGCGGCTGTTTCTACGCGGAATGTCATCATGATGAAAGGGCGTGCGAGGAACAGCACAATTTTCAAAACAGATGAGGCTTGGCGTTTAACAACGGGACGCATTTTCGCGATCGACATTCCTATCTTCTTTAGGGGTTTGGGGCCCCTTTAGATGTTTTGCCCTTTTAGAAAACTTGTCTAGGACCCCGAAACGATTACGGCAAAAATGCACAGAATTGTTGGGCAGGAGCACGCATTAGCAGCATATCCCGCTTACTGAAAACATATGCAGAACTACTATATATATTCATCGATGACAAAGGCTTCATTTTTATATCGTTAAATGCCATAAATCGAAAGGCAGCGATCTTAATCGACAACGTTCACTTAAGATTATTGTTTAACAATGTATTAGCTAAGATAAGCAACAACCGGATTAACGTTATATCGCTTTATAGACTACTGGAAAACGATGTGATTGCATCTTTGCTGTTTCTGAGGTGGTTCTTATTTTAAAAAGGTTTAGCATTTAAACCACAGTAACAACACATTAAAGTTACATTTATCTGGTTGCCCTATGAAGCATTTCCCATTTACAGCTCTGTCTGCAGTGCACTCCAGCTTTGGAACGTCACTAAACCTATTTGCTGCTTTGAGTATATATCTCTTTACAAATATTCCCTCGTAAATTATCTTTTTTGAACTATTTAGGTGTTCACAATGCACTCTTAGGATTTTCTCCACCGGGATCTTGTAAAGGGATCTACCATTATATCTTATCGGAAAATCAGCAAGCAAAAATTGAATTGGCCAGGTGGACACAGTTTAGGACTCACAAAAAGTAGTTTCATTAATTAGTTGCTCAAAACATTCGACTTGCTGACTAAGAGTGACTGTTATTCTAGAAGGTAACTCCCATAGAATAGACGGCGCCACCAAAAGCGAAACATAGAAGGTGGAAATGCGGTAATCCTTGCCTACTAAAAATTCCGAAGAAGGCGGAGCGCACTCGAGTTGTAAGTGACCATCGAAACGTTTCTGTGATATGTTGTAGTCGTAATGTACGGATGGTAAAAACCCACGTCAAAAAGTCGACACGATGGAATCTGTTCATACAGCTTGCGTTGCCATGAACCTTTCAACATCGCCTTGTTGTTTAGAATGCCCAGTAAAAAACATTCCAACAAAAACGCATCCAAGACCGGGATGTGGGGGCATTGATAAATGCATCTCCATGGTTCGCTTAACATGAGCTTTTAAATATCGCGATGTCTGGATGTTCATGTGCGTTTGTTTTTATATGCAGGCGCTCGTAGTAAGTTATAGCACTTCTATTGTTCTCTTGAAAAAGTTTTATGCTGCCTTTCCTATTACCCATCGCCTGGCAGTAATTTGTTGTTTCTTCATAAATGGTATTTGCACAGGGCAAATGCAGCTTTGTAACAGATAACTTCGCAAATTTCAATATATTAAAATAGAGCAACTTCAATTTCAAGTGTTTTTTTCAAGTTGTCTTTGCGATAGCAGGGCAGTTTCAAGTCAGGCTCTATCGTTTCATTGTTCTCTATACTCGACAACCTTGCAGAGTTGATATTTTAGCGCACCTTTCATTACTGCTTCTTTCTTTTTTTGTTAATGCTCTGGAAAGTTCTGAAGAAGAGGTGTTAGGACCCATTTTTTATCCGTATTCTGTATGCTTATTTTGAGGTGATATACTCACGCATCTGGCATGTGATGAATGGGAATTGATTCCTAATGCACTTTTAATAGATGCGAATTTTGGAGTGTCGCCGGTTGCCAATAATTAAAGGTCTGAGTGCGTGTTCGGATGAGACGAGGCGCTCGTCGCTGTTTTGCTATCGTTGTTGGGAGTGCTGAATGCAGTGATGCTGTCAGTGGGATGGATAATGGTACTGTGAAAAGGCGCATAACGATATAGTGCAGAATGCAATAATTGTCGCCAGTATGAGCACATCGAGCGCGAAACATGCGAGAACATCAAAAGCGCATTTACCTCTCTCCAGCGGGCTCTATTACAGGCGTGCTGCGATGCGCAAACCGCTTCCACATATACACATTCATATTTACCGGCTCTCGGGACATTGTTTCAATCACACCCAAGCAATTCTCAACCCCTTCTTCTTCACCTCTTATCCGCCATCTAGATTTCAGGTGTTTTCATTTTATTATCTCAAAGATTCATTAGAAAAAAAATTTGTGGGCTACTTGTTAGATCATTCCATCAAAAAGTCTCTTTCAAGCAATGTAATGCTGCATGTACCTTGGACCAGAAAGATACATCCAGAAAGTTTCAGTGAGCAGCACACAACACGGAGCACATTGCATAAACAGGCACCGAATGCATGGAGCATGCATAGATTGATAGGCTTGCAAAGGTTTGAAGTCATTCTCATAGGTGTCTTTTTAGTGACATCTGCATTTGCTATGTGCTCAAATAACATATGTTTGGAGCAAGTTTGTAGGTTATGCCTATTAAACGGCAATGAGGTAGACATTGGGCATGAAATTGGCCACAAAACAATACGGCCATGAAAGAAGTGCAGAACTATTACTCATTTGCTCATAGATAAGCAATAAGTGTGTAAGTTTGAGAATGTTTAGAAAAGAGTTGCATGAGAGCGGCACAACGCAGTTATAGCTGCCTAAAGTTGCCTAAAGTTTAAATGGCAAAAGTGCGTGCGCAACGTGTTCTAGCCGTACTTGTTTACAAGTGGTGCAACTGTTATACTTTCTGCATGCGCTGTGCCTATCGACGTACAGATGTGCTCTCATGGGCTGCGATTTATTCATGTTATCAATCGAACCGCTTATATTTCTGAGTTGCTCTGGTTTACCTAACTAAACAGATTGGGAACTAAAACCGGAAATGAAGCTACAGTAACGTTAATCAAGATGCGATCGGACAGTTCTTGAGGTGAGAAGTAAATATCGAAACGATGCAGTAAGAATGGACATGAATTAGCGAGATGGAGGAGAGTTTGCTCGGTTTATGCTAATAGAAGAACATTGTGGATGAGTGCTCGCAAAACAGAGCCATACACTACAGAAGTGCTTTGACCATCTCAGCTTTATGTTTGATAGAGCAACTGCACCTTCGCATCCCATCTTAACCGATGTCCTATCCGTTGCACAATTTAACAACGATAGTTTGCTCAGAGCTACTGAGACGTTGCGGCATGAGCTCGTCAAACCACAAGTAGCTCGTCGAACGACAATAGCGGTGCACGCAACGATCTATTTGCGAGCTGCTTAACACATTGCCGTGCTTATGATTTCACTCACCTTCGCTGCAGTAACCCTTATCGTGTTTTTTCCCCAGTTATTTTCACTTATTGTAACCATTTTCAAGTGACTGTTCGTGGCACCACCGCGCTGCACTTTGTCGTTCGTTTCGATGTCACCTTAGCGCTGCTGATCGTCAGTGCAAGGGATTGCGCTCGCGATAACTATTTAAAAAAGAGTAGTGGCACTTCATCGACATTGTCCCAATATTGCCTCACTTCTGTCTGTATGATCGCAACAACCCCTTTAGCTGGGAAACAGGACGTATTAAGGTGGCTTCGTTGTTTAGCAGCACATAAACCTATCGGTTGAGGCTGTATAGGGACAGCAAAAAGGCGGCGCCCATCCACTAATGTTTGGGCTTGATGCGCCCTCGATAAATCAAAGCTGGTGGCTGTCAACGAGAAAGCCAAGAAACCATATGGTTAGGGATGAATGCGAAGAACAGATGTATTCGCGCGATCTCTACAAGTACGCTACCCATGCTCACCGCGCCAAAACAAACGTGTTCACGAACATTATGCATTGTTTCTATTCAATTTCACACTCAGTTCCACTGAAGAAACAGCATTCTAAGCATCTGCGCTGAAACAACGTTGTAGCCGCAGCTGACGATAGTTTGCTCGATCCTTACTGAAATCGTGCTGCTAAACACTGCACAAGCACCGTAGTAATTCGGGAGTCAAACAAAGAGAATACTACAAGCGCATGTATGTATCCTTCATCGTTTTGTTATCTTTGATGATGGTTGATGTTGTGGTGCCTTCACATTTGAGCCTCCGTTGTAATGGTACCTTCAGATGCATCAATATGTTGTGGGGATGTTTTGTGACATGAACACATTTTAGCAGGCAATTGACCGCTTAATGGTGCGCGTATGTATAAACAAAGCTGGGAATGACCATATGGTAAGGGGTGCCTTCGCAGGCGCAATGTCCACCGTGCGGTCGCAATCGGGTGCAGGCTGCTGTCTTCGAAAATAACGCTCAGGGAGTTGGCATCTTTCATTTGCTCACTTAATCCTCAACAAACGCAGCAAAAAGCAGATGGGAACGCCTGCCGAGCGTATAGCACAATATGCATTTTTTGCCAGTTCAGTCTGAAAAGTTGCTAGGTGGTATTTTGGCAATACAATAGAGGGTGTTTGATTGTGTTGTGATATGCAACTCTTACATCAAGCATCAATTTAGCGACCACCGGACTGAAGTGAGCTTGAATTGTAAACTGCTGACTGTATGTCGGGAAATAGCTTTATCTAATTCTACAAACCTAGCTTTTCTAAACCATGAGTTCAAACTGCCTGAAAGACGTATAGATAGATACAAGTCCATGTTGACTATGTATATATATGGAGCCTACCATAGCAATTTCTGTTGCAAAAACGCGTGAAAACAATGAAAAGGGAGGAGCAAGAAATAGAGTGGAGTGTGGGATTGAAATGTTTGATGGGCACAGTCAATAGCCACAGTTGATCACTCAATAAATGATTGAGTGGATTCGTTGAAAAACTCACTTAGCCGATTCGACGGCTGATAAGCGCTTCTCGAAGGGTTGCTGCGAAGTTTGGTGCCACGATAGGAAATCAGATAACGTTTCGTGTGATGAACGCGCGAATTTATTCGATATGGCAAATAGCGGCAACGCGGCGTTTGTGATACTCTTAAATGAGGGTTTGGGCTCGATTGCACTAGAAGCAAGGCAACGTTTACACTCAACACGCCGCTCTCTTTGTCTCCCTCTCTTTAGGGGTGCTCATATAAATTTTAGTCGTAGCATGTAATTACGCCATGAGAAAACAGATGATAGATAGAACGTAAACATAAAATAAGAAATGCAGAAGCCTGCCAGGAAGATAAGCAAAATTCAGCGCCCTTCGAGCATCCTGAATGCGATCCGCCCTACCGCGTAAGCGCTCTAGAAACAAAGCAAAACACTTTACTAGATAGCGCTGCAGCTATTCGCAGCTGAAATTGATGCCGTAAAGGCTTTTTATTTTTTAACTGTGCAATTTAGGGAAAACTTTTCGTACTCTTCGTTTGTTTTTAGACGTTACTGACATTTCGCATAGAAAGCCATTGCATTTTATACATGGCGAATTTCCGGATGGAACACTGAACGCGTTTTAAAGGGAAAATTTTGATAGGTCGGCAAAAAAGTACAAAATGGGATCATCATTTTATCGCTTCTGTATGTAAAAACTTGCGTTAGAAAATATAAGCATGAAAGTCAATTCGGCGCGATAAAGATACCCTCTGAAATTTACTACCTACTAAACAGATGGGTAAAGACTCAAGGATTTGGTGATCTTTCGAACATGCAATGAACTTTGATCACGCTTCAGTTGCGCAAAGACGTATATTCTCAACTCAGTGAAATGTTGGAAGGTGCGATGAGTTTTGGGTTGGATATGAACTGAAACAGATTTCACCCATCAAATACAGTAACAAAGAACTTTCCGGATACTGAACTGAAATGGAGAGGAAGAAAAAGCACCCACTTGTTCATACACATATACCACTTTTCGCTGTAAACTGCTGTATTGTCTTTCAACTTTATGCAAAAACTTTATGCACTCTTGAGAAGAATAGCTGACAAAATTTTCTTTGCATTGGCTCATGGCTTTTGCTTGTTTGCATTTTTTGAGCAAAAATTTTCTGACCGAAACAGCTTGAAAAAAAAGGAGTGAACAGATTAATTTAAATATTATTGTGGAACCCCTTCTTCATATCAAAATAGTGGACACAGAAAACAGGACGTTTCCATTTTGCGGAATATATTCGTCAGAGGTTGGTCCCGGAAAGAACGCGAAGAAAGGCGGATAGTCTATGAAATTTGCACGATTGAACAGGAATGCTAACGCTTAGAGAAATATTTCATAGTCGGTTTTGGTTCGTGTAATTTCAATGAGTTTGCTAATGAATGATGTTAAATGTCGCCAAGCCGAAAGGAAAGCAATGCTTGGATTAGTTAGATGAATAGCTCGAAGCGTTGACGAGGAGGGCTGTTGCTGATCGCCAACTGAAATCATCAATCATATTCGCGAGTGAGGCGTGCATATTAACTGGTTCAGCGACGCAACACGATCGCTCTTTTAACGCACCTGTCGCGCTTCGACCACACTAACACCACCACCACCAACAGCAGCAGCGGTAGCGTCCGTTGCAATGTAGAATTGTGCCCAGAATCACCAATCCCTATCTTCTACGCTCGTTCATCTTCACCTCATCCACCTATCATTAGCGTCACCTGTACACTGCACAGCCAACTTTTGTTCTGTTCATCTTATGCGTCAACCAAACGTCTATTGCAATCCCACATAACTTTCCTCTTCTGTTCGCCTCGACCCGCCAATGTTTTGATCCGCTCAAGCATTACAAAATCATATCTTATTGCCTCACGATCTCCATTGCTTCGAAGTAACGAATGCAGTGAAAAATAAGCGGATGACAAGAAATTTGTTGATAAGAAAAAAATGCAAGGGATTTTGAATCATTATTTCATGAAAAAGCTAATCATTAAATACCGACCCTCAGATCCTAAGTATAATTTCTAAAAACAACTCATGGAGGATCTTGACAATATCGGCCAATAATTGATTCCATATCAAATAATAAAAGTGATGGGTCTTTAGAGTTAACATTTACAATGTCAAATGAAAACATCTTTGCTTGAATTGATGATAACGGCAGCATTCAATAAGCCCTAAAGGGCAGGGAAACATATTTTGTTAGTGCCCATTTGGCTGCTTGGAGCCGAGTTGGTTAAGCATGAGGGGCGCGCAACAGTGTGCTCGTTTGCCTAATCCTCGGATGGAAGGAAATTGAACGACCAGTTGATACGTCGACTGGCAGCGGGCTCGTTAAAAATCCTTATATTGGTAGAGAAATGGCGAAACGAGAGTTTGTTATGTGAGATTACGCTAAGGCTGGCTTCTTCTCCCAACAGCGCGATAGCTGCTCACTCGGTGTTTTCGGACTAAACCCTCAAGTCGTTTGCTCGAACAAGTCTTGCATGATTACGTTTTTCTTACATGATTTGTGAGCACCACTAACGATTCTTAAAACGTGCGACAATTTTGTTACTTCAGAGAGAGAGATAAATAGAGAGAGGAGGAAAGGAAAAAAAGATGACAACTATTAACGTCCTTTCTTTTTAGACTGTTGTGGAATCTGGCTCTATATGTTTTTTTTTCATGCACAATCATCAAGATTCAGTCATGAAGAAATGAAGAGATGAAAACACCATTCTTGTCAATATTTGCTTGACCCAGGCTTGGCTAACTCGGAGTTAGATGATTAGAGCTCGAACCACATCAGTGGGTTATGCTCCACTAAATCTGTAGTCACGAAACGTGGCGTACTGGAAACATTGAACCAAATCTTAACTTTACCATCAGGTCCTTGATTTTTTATGTAATTGACTGTTTCAGGATGCCTGAGTCACTTTGGAAGACATGGGACGCCAATCCCGCTGAGCAGAATAAACTTCTCTTTGCTCAACTTGTGCTTGTCAAATTACATAAGTTGTTTTCCTGAAAGCGCAACAAATTAGCACGTCAGTGCGGTAGTAGCAAAAGAAGCGCTTGATCGCAAGAAGGCACCATCCTCGATGGCGTTGGTTCTTCACGTTGCGCACCACGTTCAGCGCACTATCGAATGCAACAAAGTCTTTTGATGGTACGTTGGCCGAACAAAAGTAGTTTACATGAAGGATAGTCAAGGATGTGATCGAAAGCAATTTTACATTCATTCTTTGAATGAGCGGCGCTTTTTGCATACTGAACAAAGAACGAGCGCTGTTTGGCGTCAAGGAACTTTCCTCACTTAGTTGTTCAATTAACTAGAATAATGATTCGCTTCAACAGCATTTGTTAATCGCCTCAAGTGCTATTATCGTTAGTGTTAAACACCTGAGAATATTTTATTTATCTCCCAAGATCTTTCTGCTGTTCAACTTCAACAAACTGCAGTATTTCCACCTCGCCACCAATGCATTCAGTAGGGGTTTTTTCATGCTCAGAAAGAATCGAAGTCGCAGCACTGTTAGGAAAAAGTCACTAACACATTTAAAGAGCAGCTTGAAATCGCTGGAGCAGAAACGATCAATCCTAAGCAAAAATTTTTTTTTTTTTGCAGCGCGATTTTGCAGATAACGATATATTGATGGTCACCTCTTTCTAGCCTTCTTCACTGGAATGCAGCATTTCATTGCAAAACCGATACATCTCCAAACTCTCCTGTCAAAGTTGGCGCAACATCCGAAACCGCCTCAACAATTGCAATTATAATCACCACATCTATGGGGAATCGTTTCACCACTCATAAATCATCATTCGCTCGTCAGCGGCAAAAAACTTCGGTGGCAAACTCGAATACCTAGGTGCAAAATGCCTAACAAAGCTAGCATTGTTGACAATATGCCTACAAAGATTAACCAAGGGCAAAAACTTTCGAATGTTTTCAGCTCATCTGTAAAATATAACCTGCAGTTGGCCATCTACCTGCATGTTTGCTGCACGGTTATTTGTTATTTATGTGTATATATGCACTTGGCAGATGCAGCTCGCGACCAGTGAAAGTTTTCTGCATAAAATCCCCTAAGCATAATTGATGACAGTTACAAAACCAGCATTCTGTTGAAGATTTCTGTTTGGGGATGCAGATAGCGAAGATAGTCAGATCGCACAGAGTGCTTTGCAAAATTTTAAATATGTCGGTCCAAATATCTAGTGTTATCGAAGAAAATAGATTTTTTTTTTTCAGATCTAGCAAAGAACTACAGAAAAGTAGGGCTGAGAACACGATAGTTTTTTTGTAATTTGTGCAAACTGCACGAGTCATTCTAACTCGCGAATCCCTTGTCACATATTGCCAGCCGTGGCCAAATGTGCATAGTAACGACACTTTAATTTCTAATAAAAGCTCAATAATCAAATAGCAGTTCTCTTTGCCTCGTCAAGTTGTAATTGTATAGAAGGAGCCTGTACATTGAAGCTTACGATGATGGTGAAGTAAACGAAAAAATGTAAGCTGGAACCGTCATAAACATACTACGACTGTTCAACAGCTCCGTTATCAAGCTCAACAAGTTGGAAAGTGAGCACTCTGCATCACCTATGATTGCGTTGTGCAAGCATGTGGCATTTTTTTGCCTTTCTAGCCGCTTATCGCTTTTCAGATTTGTTTTTTCCTTTTAGCATAGCCACTGCGAACATATTCGTTTTGTTTATAAAAATAGTGAAGCATTCGACTCAACACAACATTTATATATATATGTAAATGAGCATCACAAAAATTGTTTTACATATTTACTTGCATTCTGGACAGTCAGTCGTATCACGTTGAATGCGTCTATATTAGGTTCTTCTCGAGGAAATTTTCCTTTAAAAAGATGAAACGCGTGCCAAATAGCGTCACGTTAAAAGTTCACCTTTCTCACTTGATTGATTCGAGGCACTCACGCTGCGATAGAAATAAATGACTTTGTGCATTGTGAAAGCGAACTGATCTGATTGTGAATTCTATTTGAATCTATTGAAGGCGATTGTTGATAGTTCAATTACGTTGTTTAGCTCTAAAATGCGCGCCAAAACATGACGCACAGTGCGAAGGACGCTGAAGTGACAGCCGCAAGCACGATAACGAGGACGATAGTTCACGAAACCGTAATCGAGCAAAGATCTACGACACGTAGAGTAACGCTGACAAATTCATCAGATAGTAGGCGCCTAAGTGGTGATCATCAAGCATGATAACGGAGCGCAAACTTGCCTCGTCTAGCCATGTGTATGTGTGTGCTCGAGTTCGTGCAACCTCAATAAAAACTTTGTTGCGTTCTTTTCGTGCTGTTTTGCCTTGATCGCTTTCGCCGAGTAATCTTTCGAACCGATAACGCGCCTATATGACAATCATTCCCAACCGGTTCACCCTGCTTCCAATTCGCGTTGAATTTCGCACATTTCTTTTAAAGTCGTGCTTTTGTTAAGTTGATGCTATCGAATGACTCGTTTATTCAATCACAATTGGGCACATACTTAGTTCATGTTATATGGGAATATGCACCACTTGTGTAAATATGGAAGGCAATTTTCACATGTTTGCGACTGCTTCTTCAAGTAGCTATAGAAAACTTGAATGATGGAAATATCTGAAGAGGACATTAGGGCATATGTTGCTAGCAGAATCCCAGCTGACGTCTTTATTGGCAAGCCAGCATATTGAACGGATGCCCATTCTTGTACCACCCAACACCCCCGAGGTATTCTATTTGTTAGAGACGTTCGAGTGTACGAGAAATATTTCTCACAATATGAAAATATGCATTAATTCGAAAAAGGACAGCAAAAGAAGAGTGGTTCACTTATACGGTTTAATCATGTCAGCATTTTCTATGCGAAAGATACAAAGTCAGGAAGAGTAAAAGACAACTGGTTATTTCAGTTTATTTGAAATAATCGAAAAAGCGTGATGAAATAGCGGTAGAGAAGCTTCTAAACAAAGCAACCAGTCAAAAGCGACATGTTTACAACACGACGGCAAAATCTGATCAGTGAAAAGTACCAAAGAGTATTAAAATGCGGATGAAAGCGACATGGTGCAATTCATAGAAAAGAGCTAATGGAAGGCCGGAAAAAAGTGCGGATCCTTGATGCAAATTACAACAAGTTGCACAGTAAAACTGATGTGCCTAACAACCACTTCTGAAAATTGCAGCATAATACTCCTTCAAAGACTTTTGCCATTGTATCGCATCCCTCCGTCGTGAAACATCATTAATCCGCGCAATTTGTTGTTGCCAGCGAAAATACGATAACTCAAAAATATTTTCTCAATGATTAACCCGTCTATCAATTATCAGCTATGACGGTCCAATAACCAGAAAACCTCTCATGAGCATAAAAAAAAACGAAGTGGAAATGTGCATATACAGCTTGTATATTCTTTACAATATTAGTTTAGCAATCATGAAATACTGCGCCCGCAACAATCTTTGAAAGTTTTAAACAAACCAACATCGTTCGCAAAACTGAACAATTTTGAACAAAACAATTTTGGCTTCTCAGTGTACGAGAATCTTCTCATGTGACGTCGAGGACCTCAGCATTTTTGAGGATGTGCTTTTGGTGGCGCCAAAAACCCACTTTCCATGTAGGCGCCGTAGCGGTTAACGTCTGGGTTTAATGGATATTACTCGTAAAAAATTTTCATTTGACGAGACCTTCACTTATAGAGGACATTAGAGGGGCCGCCAAAATATTGATATAGGTTTCTTCTTTTGAAATCGAAATCCAAAATATGAATCGGTGCCCATTCCGGCAAACTTTTTTTCCGGATGGGTGCTGAAAAGAAAGAGAGAACAAGAGGGAAAGAAAGAGTGTGTAATGTGTCCTCTGCAGTTGTTATGTTATAAGAAACACTGCAGTTTGATATGATGAATCTCCATTGAAAACGATGAGAATGAATACGGCAATCGAATTGTAAAACGCACTGTTCGAAGGTGATGGTTCAAAAATTTCGGGAATTGAGTGAGAGTATTGTTGGCGTGCACTTGTGCCCCTCAATTTCCAACAATCTTGCAATATGGCGGAGTTTTGATAAATTAATTGACTTTACCATCGGCCGAAATAACATATATTCGATGTGATTTATTGAGAAGCATCTCTCCATGCATCAACAAAAGTGGGGAATGCTCGTAATTTCGCGCATGACAGCACACTATGTTTAACCTTAATGCAGATTCATGTCACAGCGAAGATAGTTGACCAGTCCACAGTTTATTTTTCGCATTGTGCGGCCGTGCTCGTTTCATAGAGATTTACGTAAAGCGAACCGTGTTGGGTGTATAAATGTGAGCAGTTGCCCTCATTACCTTGCTAACGCCACACAAAAGTTTGCTGATCGTCGTAAGACAAAAAATGTGTTATAAGTAGCAGCAATAGTTACACATTTTCCTAACTTCTTCACTTATGCATTATCATTTTGCGGTCGTCACGCATTTGCCAAACAAAAAATAATTACAACATATGATGTAGAGGATGAAACAGAAAGCCTCAGCAGATCCAAGAGACTGAGTTGGTGGCAAAGCTTATGGCCGAAAAAAAATAACTGAAGAGTAATATTGCATTGATATCATATAAGGTGGAAAAATACTCCAGTATCTTTGCAATGGATGCAAACAGAATTGTAGCAATTCGAATCACAAATGTTAATCTGTCGAGTCCTTACTTAAATGAAAAAACTGGTCGAGTGCACTTAAGAAAACTCTCGTTGCTTTCCTTAATTCAGAGGAAGCTGCTCAGTTTAATTTGCGACACATGTAAAAACAAATTATATTACAGCGGAATACATACTGATTCTACGATGTTTGCAAAATATTGCTCATTTCCTTACTTATTTTGAGAAAAGTTCTCTGATGAATGCCTAATGAAGCTGTACATATCTGAATCAGTGAATGTAAACGGCGTTTTCAATCATAGAGGATCAAAACAAACTAATGAAAATATTGTCAAATTCAGTATCCTCATCGATTTGGTTAGAATGACGCCGGAGCTTCTATATTAAAAAAAGTATCTCTAAATTCGTTGCACCAACACCGTACTATCGTGCAGTTTGGTCGTTAGCAATAAATATAAATAGTGAAATCTTATCAGGACCATGCAGTGAAAGTTCAAGTAAAATGAGGCTATTTGTAGATTAGAAGAATTCGTTGTGATAATTTAATAAAATATTCGAAGATTAAATGACACATTTTCACTGCGCAATTAAAATGTTGTAGGAATGTTTATGATGCAAACAACAGACGCCTTATCATCAAACATTTTGTAAACGAAAAGCTGCAACCAACCATAAAAAAGGCATGTTCATTTAAGGGCGTTATATGGCCTGAATTGATCGACGAAGAGCCTTTTGAAGCTTTTTGCGCTCAATTTAACGGTCATTTTTCTGCTTCGTTTTCTGCAACATTTCTGCTTAATGTTTTCATCTATTATTTTGCTTTATTGTTGCTAATATGAACGTGCTATGACTGTTCGCCTAAAAACATCACAATAATAAAAATGTTATAGCGGTGAAGATGCTATATTAGCAAACATGATAGCATGAGCAAGAGAGAGAAGCTTGCCAAAGATGGAGCAAAGTTAAGTACGTTACTGAAGCGTAGTGTTTCCAGATGGTCCATACTTTCTTACTTTCCTCCCCCTCCCCATCGTCCTTAATTAACGAGTTGCGCAAATATGTAAAAATTTGAGTACATTATAGCAAGAGTGAATAAGTGCGTTATGCGCGACGAGTGTGTAAGCCGCACAAGCTGCTAGTGTTACCCATAAAAGCACACAATTTAGAAGTGCAAAACGGGTGCCACAGCGGTTACTAATCATTGCCCAATTAATGCTTTTATATTCCAGCAGCGACACCTCTTCGACACTTTCAACTTTCCGACGAATGCACTCAATCACCAAGCATTGCTTCTTACACCTACTTACCACACAGTCAATCAGTCGAATTTGTTGACAAGTTTGCTCAAATATAACGTCTCCTTTTTCGTCCCATTTCCAAATTCTATTACCCAGCAAAACTGTGTTCGCTATCGGTTATCTAAAAGGTGAACTGATGCGATGAATATGTATCATTTGGTGATGATATAATGCACGTTGCTCATAGAGTACACATGTTATTCGGTTAATTAGCTGTTCGTGAGAGTGTTTTAATGCTTTGGGCAGTTAAATAAACATCATATTAAGAGTCTCCATTTGCTGTTGTATTCAAGAATTCATTTGTTCACGTGTCGTTTTTTATGTTGCTCAACGAAGCCAGCTCACGGGAACAAAAATGATAATGCAACTGGCGACACAAATTTCTAAAATCTTCTCTCTTTCCAGTAGCTCATTGGTTTTCGAATAATCACCCTATTACATATGATATTTGTTCAGGTGCAATTTGAAAAGTCACTCTGCCGGAAAAGTACACCGATTGTTCGACATTCACGAAATACTGTCAATCAAATAGGCTTTTGCCGATAAATTCGGATATTTTTTCTGAAAGGAGAGGGAGCAAAAGTGCGAACAGAGAAGAGGGAGGGGGGTAGAGGAAAAGTGGGAGGGAGTGATGGATGGGATGGCCAGGAGAAGAATGCGCAAGCGAGATCAGCATAAGGAAGAGATGATCTTAAACGTGCACTCAGACAGGCTCTCGCGAAGATTAGTCTCTCAATATACGTTGACTTATTAGAGGAAACGATGCACTGAGCGGGTTCACGCACAGCATTTGGATTGTCAAGTGGATTGGCCTTTCACTGTGGGGAATCGAACGCACGGCACGGCTCCATGTTACAAGTGTCGTATAATCGCGCTGAACTGATCGCATTAGTTAGTCCTCTTCGCACTTTTATATGCCCATCATGCGGACCAACACATCCCTCATTTCCTTCTCTCCGCTATGAACAACTTTCGAAGACAAAACGGCACGCAACATGCCTATTAATGTGAATGTGGAGAGGGGAGATTTGTTAGCTCGATTACGAGTACTCTCATCTTCGACTTTTTGCAAGCTTCACATCGTTGACGATGCATTTCACCTACTTCACTTCCTTCTATCAAAACAAAAATTTATTTATCGTATATAACTACTACATGACTTAATATGCTGCTAGAGAAATAGTGTTGTTAAAAATCAACTCCAAATGTCGAAATCTTTGCTTGCAAAATTGAAGCGGAAAAATAAGTAAATTTGAGTGCAGCGTGCAAAAGAACAGCATGCTCAAAAGGCTGCTTGAGTGAGGGGATAGCTCTAAAATCTTTGCGCACCGAATACTTGGGGAATTTAGCCTCAAATAACGCTATTTCCCTACCTTTGTCGAATTTTAGTTTCAGTCCTTTTTGGTGCACTAATAATGGTCAACAATGTTATTTGTTGATTCATTTACTGAAAATTCAAGCTCGAAAACGTTGAAATTATTAAAACACTAACTGTAACAGCAAACTGAAGCTGTTAATAAATTCAATTTGTATAAGAAAGGTAATAATATAAGTGATAAATACGAATCACAATGACTTAAATGCAATTCGCCTCAATTAAACAAGTTTTAAAGCACCAGATTGAGGGCCTCATGCGCCAAGTTTGACATAGCTGCATTCTATGTTGTTTCTATAATTTTATGATTGCACACCATAACGATTGATTAGTAATTGAGCTTTGCGGTCAGCGGATGGATGAAAGGCGAGAGGCAAGACGCTTTGCTGATTGCCGTATGGTGGTTGTGTTTGCTCTCGAGTAAACGATATTGTTTGTGAATGAGCTGCAGTGTATTAGGCAGTTCTTCGTCGTCGATCACTGTCACACATTTGCATACAGACCCCCTGCGCACACACAAACACATTCGACCCGAAAGCACTGGACAATGAGCGTTCATTGCCGATCTTTTCTGCTTGACCTGTAAAGAGGTGCGGAATTTGTTAGATGAAAACAATTTGGGTTCGAATTTAAAAGACAACCAATATGGCTGAGTGGGTGGTGGCGAATGCTTTGAACGCTAAGATCGAGTGCTTCACTATTTTCTTTATGAGAAATAACAAACAAGTATTTCACCAATGTGGTAGACACATCTTGATGCTCCCTAAATTACGGGTCATTAAATCATAAGCAAACTCCACAAACGAAAAGTTGGAAATGTGAGGAATACTTCGCGAGGATGAAACGGTGCCCGCTCAGCAAGGTAGTCTTTATTTATATGCTGTTTGCAGTGCTATCCGAATTTGTTACTTCATCATTCCAATTGCAGTGTTTTTTCGACGTTTTGGTTTCTCAAACATTTTCACATCGGCGCTTTTTTTAAAATTCGCTTAGGCACTTTTGCAAGCAATAGGTCTTTAACTGTTCGTTGTATATTACTTCCGAAGCCGTCCTTGGAACTCGACTCTTTTGGATTGTGAATGAATGTTGTGTATGAAGGAAGTGCTATGCTCCACCGGTTGGAATGCCAACTTGACCGGTGTTCCTTTCATTACAAGCGGTTGTAGTGTGGTTTGCCACTTGAACTGAAGTTTTTGTTGTTTTTTCTTATGTTTTGCTTTATTAAAGAGGCAAGCAGCTGCAACGGTCGGTTCGATTCTCAAGTCAGACCTCAGGCCTCGTTTTTTTCAGATAATGAAATTTCGAGCTGCTGAAGTAGTGCTGTTTCGAAAAAATGATTTCCTTCAAATAACAAATGCCCGCAAACTCTTTAAAACGAATTAAATATCGAGTTTTATAAAGTTTTCTTCTACAATGTTTTAAAAAAATGCATTGGTTACTGCTTTCATGCTCACGCTGCTAATCATTATTAGTTTATCGTTTCAGGAAAGATAGATAAAATTTGTCATAAATCTATCAAAAAATGAATAAAATATAAAACTGAAATAAAATTCTTCATCAATAAACAACCCTCACACTGAGTCATCGGCACTTTCGAAGTGAATTGGCCTCCTCAAATGAATCGAGCAACAAACAGATAACATTTTGAATTGCGATGTGCAGTTGAGTGATCCGTTTCGGTGAGATTGTTCAAGAAGCAACTGCACGTGAATCGAACGGCTAATTACCCACAACGAAGCAATCACATCGTTTCGACGCAATTTATTACAAACATATAGCAATCATCGGCCAATTCAGCGTTCGATAAGTGTGTATCTTTTCCTCTTTTTTTTTGCGATGCCTTCTCTACTGGATCTCATCGATGCATTTCCAACATCTTTTGTCGTTTCAATACCATTCAGTTGTGCGTTTCTTTTCATGCCGATTCGCTCGGTTTTTTGCAAACTAATTTCGGTGATTTTCACAAAGTTCGTCCAAATAAGTACCATCTGCGAACGTTGCACAAATTTAGTTTCCTCGCATATTATAATATCAATGCATTGCGAATCATTCTCGCCCTTCTCCTCCGAGTTCTTCCCAAAACGGGATCGGCTTTTATACAAAGAGCAAAATTGGTATTATTTTATGAAGACAACTTTCATTACTCGCCAGCTGAAGCCAACTTCTTCAGGACATTAAAACTTAAATGATCACGTTTCTGGGTCCTTGTCATTCTAGATGTAGTTAATCACCTTTCTTCTGTACCAGATCCGATTTCATGAAGTGATAAATGCCGTGAGTTCCAGTCGATCGTTTACGGGGCCCAGAATCTAAATAAGTTTTCGTGGTGCTGCAACTGAATCATCGATATCTCGTAAAAGTGAGGCGGCTTTTGTTATCCTAGGAGTAGTTTAAGGCAGACCTAGCTAAATTTTTCTGCTTTTCTCAATCCTCAACGACTTTCCCCATTCACTATGTGGTGAACAATGAGGCAGAAGCCCGAATAGTATAGAAGCATACTGTACATGATACAGCGGCATATGTTCTCTGATACCTTCCTACCACGCATATAACCGCAGAGGATTTATATATATCATGCATTTTCAGCCGAAATTAGAACTGAATTAAGAACACTACAAAAAGATGTCAAAGTTGTTCAGAAAGCTCAGCAACCTTCCCTTTCAAATGGATTTTGACGAATTTCGGCTGTTTCTGGAATTCTCTCAGTGGTCTTTAAAGGTGAAAAACTTCCGCGAAGGTGCTAATTACACAACTTATGATTTATTCTTTTCATGAAGAGCGCAAGTGAAGTAATAACTGAGTAAATATGCAAACCATCGCTATTTATCAAATAGAATTAATTTTTTTTGGCACAAAGCGGCCTTTGGGCATTGCTAGAGGATAGCGGATTGCCCACTTCACGTCCAACTTATACTTTTCTTACTCCTTAGGAAAGATACAATAAGAAGAGATTTCTACATTTTCGACCTTCAGAAAATGTGCGAAGTCACATTAAATGAGATTAGTGACATAGCATATCATTAAGGCATATCGTTATCAAACGCAGGAATTCAATGTCACAATAATTGAGTCGTAGTGAATACGATATTTGAAGAGGATGCGATGAACGAACTAATGGGATCGAGAAGGCATTACCAGCAGCTACTCACCATGCTTCAAAAGTGAGGCTGAGTCAGGAGAGGAACATGTTCGCTGTAACATCTAAGTTCGAAAGGTTAAATGTTACGAAATGAAACAGCCAACTGGAACGACTCCTGCACTAAAGCAGAATGACACGGAATGCTAAGATACCTATCTTTGTGGAAGCTGGAATTTCGGCAACTTGCCAGCTTGTAGAAGTTTCATATTTCAGAGAAACTGCTGTTGGATTTTTTATAAAAAAGGTTCGAGCACGACAAGTGCTCTTCCATGTGTCAATCACACGTTGAAAATAGAAGCAAAGCAGATATCGATGCTTTTTAAAAAGCACAACAAATAAAAGTGGACCCTTGTAGTATAGACTAGAGGTGATGAAATTTTCCAATGTGTGAAAACTTGGTCATTAAAGTGTCATTGTTAAAGATCAAGCGAATTGTGCTTTGAAGTCGTAGTTTTGTGCACAAATTCAAACTTCGAGATCGTATTTCTTGTATAAGCTTTCGTAACGATGCCATAATACTAATGTGTTGAGACAGTTGTTATACAGAAGGTAGGTAATTGTGGCCAGTGTTCGGTACGACGGGCATTTCACTAGGTAGACAAGCAGCTTAGGCGAAGAAGTTCGCAAAATCGTGATGAAATAAAGATTGATGGGACGCATTACAGATCGCACAAGTGAGCTGTTCGCTTACGGCGGAATTGCACTCAATTTTTTTTGTTGGCTCGCTGACGGGCAACCATTGCTCGTAGGTGAAGACGACATTGATAACGAGGGTCAACAGATGTTTCACCGGGTAGCCAAATGAACATTCAAACCGCGGCGAGTAGTCGATTATGCAATTCTATACCCCTTACGCAGTCCCATCCGCTCCATCGCTAGAGGCAACCTAAGCTCTACACAGTGGCATTGAACCATTCGAGCGTAATAAACAAAAAAAAGCTGAAGTCCAGTGTTGTGCATTCTCTGTGTGTGTATGCTATCAGCAGTGCATATTATTAATACAAGGATCGATCTTCACAACGATTAATAAATGTTGTAAGAGAACAATTCATAAATTAAAGAAGCCGTCGTGGTTCATCTCATATTCGTCTTTCCAAATGGTTCATCTCACACCACTCACATTCCACTGGGGGCTGTCTGCGGAACCGCATTGAGCATCCTTCATTAAACCGACCACTTGAATCAAGAGTTTCTTCGCAAAAAACGGCTTCGCAATCTATGTACTTCAATGTCAAACTTTTGAAATCAACACGAAAAATTTACTAACTTTTGATTTTTCATCATAATAACAGTTCTGATTGCATGTTGATGCGCATGTATGCGTTCTTCTTCCTCTTTGATAGTTCCAATTCATGCAGTGCAGTGCTATGGAAATGTAATTCAATAAGTGCAATCCACACCATAAAGTGTGGATTGCACTAAATGCTCCTTTGTTTGGATTGATCTTCCCTGAAAGCTGCGACTTTCAAATATGGTATAAAATTTTCACTTGCAAATCTGTTCTGCAATCGGTCATATTTTCTCTGAGACTGAATTCGTTTACTGAGAATTTCTGCGTAATTGGCAATATAGGGAAACACATGAAAGCATGCCAGGAATTTTGTTGTTGGTCCATTGAGTAATTATGAAGAAGAATGACCTAGGTGTTGGATTGTAGGATGTATATGCTGTTCCGATCCTTTCGACCTCAGCCTCAGCTTATTTAAAATATGCTGTTTGCATTTCCTTCAGCGTGGAAATTAATGGTTTCCTCGGCGGAAGCTAACGACAAACTTTTAAAACTGTTTCCACGTGCAGTTGCTGTTTTCACTGGCTTCAATGAACAAAGCTCTGCCGATGATACAAAAATTGGCCGTTAAGTGTTTTAGAGCACTCAACAGTCTTTTCAAAATCTGGTTGTTTTTATGCATACAAGAATGATTTAACACAAGTGTTCAAGAATGATTTAACACGACAGCAATTTTTTTTTTTTTTCATAAAGAAATCTCTCGTTTCGTGGCAGATGAACGGCGTTCGTGAATATCATTCTCAAGACACATTGATGGCGATCGGTTTTTTTCGGTTTTTTAGTTGAGAAGAGCGTTTTTTTTTCTGGAACGAAGCCTGCAGATTTGCAATGAAGAAAGCAAATTAAACAACGAAAGAAAAAAGGCGCAGTGTAGTGCAGCTAAACAAATGTTTGGCGTTAAATCGATGAACAGTTGCATAACAGTACGAGTGATCGTAATACAATCCGGGGCGATGTGCTGACACTGCATACGAGGCAGCAGCACGAGCAGGCGTTACTGAGGCTCATCATTCAGGATGGGTGCTAAACGGATGTGACCCATTGACCCCTAGTATACATCGCAGTAACAGCTGACAGCGTTTGCAGGAGTCAAAAAAGATTTATGAATGACTCAAAGGCAGCTCGCATCCGGCCAATTATTCTCTTTCACCCATCCAATAATAGCAATAAACGTTACAACAGCCAAGAACACAGTCGACCTGTTGCAAGCTTAATTAATTATATTTCAACAGCTCATCTATTGCATGAGCACATGAAAAGGAAGTGTTGCACAGGTAGAGAAATACCCGTGAGAAAATCAAGCATTACATATTTTGGTGTGTTCTGGAACAATATTGAATCAACTTAACTGGAGATTTTTGACAGAAATGTTTAATTTGTTAGAGTGAAGTTCTTCAGGGATGTTTACAAAATTCTCATGATAACGCACCAGTATGACGATCGTTGACCTTCCTGTCAACAAATCGGCACTTATTCTTGGACTCTGAAATTCTGGGGCACTCCTCCCCCTTCAGCTAATGAATGGAAAAGACGCTTATGCGTGAATAGAATTTTAAAACACTTTGCATGTACCTGTATATGGCCTTCCCTCCCCCCGCAGCTACTGAGCACTCAAGCACTTCAACTTCTAAGACTCTGGTCAAGAAATTTTGGTTATTCGGTCTTAGTGTTAACCGCGATTTCTGCAAAAGTTTCTTCTGATGGCATGGTTCCACTCGCACCTCCTTCCGGTGACTTTGTTGAAGCTCCGCACACATCTTAAAGAGGCCTCAGTATCAGTCAACGCGCTTCTCATCTCACAGCGTTCGAACCATTCGAATCCCCTGACTAAAGCTCGGGCAATTTAATCGACAATTTCGTAATGCTCGACCAAAACAGGTCGGCGGCTAAAGTAATCAGTGCTGCTATGTGGAGCGGAACATACAATTCCAAAAATTTCTTAAGTCTGCTGGATTCGCAGTTTTGTACCCTTATGCAAAAGCCGTTGAAAGCAATTCTCCTCTTCATCTGTTCTTCGCTATTCTGCAACTTCTTGTCTGCCTAAACGTGATCTTAGTGCGTGACGTGTTCCCTGACAGTTTCAATTCGTCCCACTTTTTTGCAGGTTTTTTATTGTTGTACGACAAGAGTTGATTTTAGCACAATTTGCCCATGCATAATTTTCAGCGGTGCTTTTCGGTCGCAAAAATTAAATCCAATCGGACAAAGCATTGTCAGTATGAAGGTGCCAGTTATTTCTAAACACTTGAAATTTGCTGATTTTCAATGCTAACAGAAATTTCAAAAAAGTGTGGACAACTTTGTCCTCAATGCGAACGCTTTTAGTGTATTTCTTTAGCCTTTTGAAAACTTCGACTGCAGGGATCTTAAAAACGCTGTTCGGGTAGTCCAAATTTCCAGTTTTTATCTTACAGCTGGGACAGTTTTGCTGGTGAAACTTTGATAACATGTTTAACAACATAGGAAACTTCTCAGCCAGATTAAAGTGAACCGCTTTTGAAAATTGCAGCAAGTTCTACTGGCGTGAAGATGCACACTAGCGCACCGATTGGCACGCAAGACTTGATGTATGTTTGATACAGTGTAAAGCTCATCGAATGCGTGGTGAAAAGTTTACCTTTCCTCTTTAGTGTTTTCTCCCTTTTCACGGGAGTGCTTGAGCCTAGCTGGATGAAGCCTACACACTTAGCTCTCCAAAGTACTCAGCGAACAATGTATTGAGCCACCGTTTCAGACTTCGCTCATTTTTTCAGCCCTATTTAACCGTCCTTCACTGAAAGAAAAAAGTTTTCTATGCTGTCGCTGAACCTTAACACAATTCGTGAAATAATTAATACATAAAAAGGCGCAAACGCGCGTGCAACTTTTTTTGGCACATTGAAATGTCTGCAACTCTTTTTGGGATTGACGGGTCAATGTCACATATGAAACAGAGGACACATTTTGCCCATCAAAATTTTGCAACTCTAGCTGCAGTGGTTCCTGACTTCAGACTACTGAATAGACAAACAAACAGGCACATAAAAGCGGCCGACACAACATCGCCATAATCGGCTTTTGCAGAAAAATTCCCAAAAACGCGAAGAGAGGGAGGATTTTTGGCCAAGATTCTGAGTCGCAGGGTAGAAAAAAAAGCAGCCATCATACCTTCGATGCTAGCATTGCTTTTGCGCTTTCAAGCACTGCTTTTTGAGCTGTTTATTTGACACATTGCTTTTTAAAGTCTTTGTTTGATAATGTTTGGTTTTTAGGAGAACAGGTGCAGAAAGCGCTAAACCAGTGTGGTGATGAGCATGTGTGAGGCTAATTCGAGCGCAGGTTTGCGTAAACATATCGCAGTTCAGCTTTGATCATTCCGCCGGAACAGCAATCACTTCAACTACAAACTGCTACTCAAAGAATTTCAGTGGCGCATCTCCGACGTCAAAGCGCTTTCGCACGTTGCGCAATCCGATCATACTCAGCACGTTGGCTGTTTGCCGCTGAGGAATCACTTACGCAAACACGCTCACTTCCAATTGCATTCGATCCGCTATGTCGATTTACAGTGCGAAGAGCTGTCGCTGATTTCATCTAATCGCGTTTGCACATCCCTCTTATTTAAGTTGACATATTGAAGGGAAATGCCACATGTAAGGGGTGATCGTTAAATTTTAGATCAACAGCTTTCGTTTGGAGCACAAAAATAATGACCATAAGACAAAGCAAATTCTTTAAAGATGCCTTAAGGCAAGGGTCAATGCGTGAAAAGTAGAGCGTATTTGCTTATATGCAATCAGTGTGCTTCTCTCTGTCTACGTGAGGTGTAGTATTAGATAGGGTCGGTTCGGAAATTGGCGCTTGTGGCTGGGGGTGTGCGAAGTGCCCAATGCTAGTTGCGTCGGAGCGACTTCAAGGCTTAACAAAAAACTTATTCCTCTTGTGTTGTTGCCAGGTTACATAGCATCTGGTAGAGCCTCAAAGGAGAGAGGATTAGCGGATCCTTCAAGAGCAAATTAAGGGCAGAGGGCAAAGAAAACGGGCCCCGAAACCCTTACACATGATCAAGTGGTGATAAATGATAAAGGAATGATGGATGGTAAGGTTATGACGATGATAAGGAGACAAGTGTTCTCCTCACTCTCATGACCATCCACCAGCGAACACAGTGACAGGCTCTCCAACGTAAATTCGTCCTCTAAAGCAAGGTGGCATGTTCAGCTCTTCCAACTATTTTTCGGGTGTCTAATTGTAATGTCGTGTTTTTTTCTTACTAGGTTACATAACGCAGTGATACAATATCATTAAAGAAACGTTCCTTTTACAGCTCACTGCTCACTTATGCATCAGCAACAAAGGATTACCACGTTCCATGCGAACACCTGTTGCCAAAGAACCATTCTCAGCTCCATATGAAGCGCTGATAATGGTAAAGAACTATGAATTTAAAATATCTGTATTGCTAAAATAAAGTCCTTTGCGTTAACGTGAACTTACAAAGATGCACATATTTCGTTGTGCTACAGAGGATGATCCCCCAGATCGTAAAAATTGCGCAGTTTTTACATTTGAGAAAGCTTACGCATTCATCTTTTGCATTTGCACCACGTTGAAGATGAAGTGGAAAAATATTTTCTCAGCAATAAATAAGTCATCGTATATGCTACGTGCTGAAAGGTTTTCTGCAAGGCAAAGTTTGCGAGAGGTTTCGATTTCGCGATGTCCATAGATAGCCGTTGAACTAGTATGCGTCTGAGAAACTTATTATGCCGGAAAGGCAGGGTGACACAGAAGAGGTGGTGGGAGTAAGAGTGGGCTGGAAATAGATGGATCAGGGTCTGCAGGCAGAGCAGCACGCAACGAATTAGAAAAACACCCACCATCGACTCGCAGAATTTTACAGTTGTCCGATTCTCAAGTGGGATAATTTAAGTTGGATAGTATAAGCGCAGCATAGGATAGGACACTAATGAACTTAGTTCTCTGAGGATACCAAGCCACTCTGCCTTCTGAGTTCTCTGTGGATAGTAAGTCAGTCGGCCTTCTGTCGCACTTCAGAGCAAGGGCAGATGGATAAGTGGTAGGAGCGAAGGAAATTGAACAGCACCAGGCAGATCGCAAATCAGCAAAGCTCGCGAACTGCATTATATGATTTAGATTTTTATTTATTGCAAAATCCCGAAGTAGAAAAGCATACAAAAGTATGTGAATGTGAACAGCAGTGAGCATCTTTCGTAAAAGTACAATATAGACGAGTGAACACTTAATAATAAGAGCAGCAATAGCGTGTAGATCGAAACGATTCCACCGCAGCTCCGAAGCTGAAGGAGTTCGCGCATTGATGATTTCGGCTGAAGCAGATTCTAGACTGGTATAACGCAAAACTGGAACTATTCAGAACGCTGTCTGTACTGCAACATGTTCTGGCGTGCTGAAACCGATGCGCACATCGACTACGGGGAGGGCCAAACTGAAATATTCCTGACACTAGGATGTCGGAAGAGCCGGACACAATTTTATAACAAAGAATCTAGTCAAATTGAGTATGCAATATTCCAATGATTCCAAGTCAAAAAATTCAGCCTTTTTAATATAATTTGGTCAGCATGGACCACGATGTGTTTTGCGAGAAGCAGTATGGGTGAAGCGTTTCTGGGCATTTTCTAGCAACCTGATATCAGAAATCAAAAAGGGAAACCAAACAGGAGTGGAGTATTCCAAATCGTATCGGCGGTATGCCAGAAAAGCATTTCGATAATGCTGAATACATGTGTGCTGCATGGCGAGGAGAATAAAGTTTGCAATCCGCAAACTCCCCTGAAATTTTGAGTCGACTATAATACCAAGGACGGAAACGCCATCAGTAGTAGAAAGTAATCCTCAGTTTATGTAGCCTCATATCTTTGATAGAATTTAAGTGCTTTATCACCCTTTGCGACGTTATAAGTTCATTTAATATCGGCCTCTGCATCCTTTGTAACAAAGTCACGATTTCTTGCTTTAACCGAAGGATTCTATCCATTCTTCTTTTTCAACGCAATTTTTCAGCCTTCTGTTTCTAAACACTTTCATGAATATGTAATCTATCTGCTAGGTATGGCACGGAAGATGTAACCCAAGATATTTATTTATGTTCCAGCACTGCGCATATTTATTCGTATAGCCGATTCTCGTTTATTGTTTTTCACATGATCTCACTGATCGGCTTATGTACCCTTTTGCCGCCCCAGGCGATATGTAGGGCCTATACAAGTCTGGCATCAGCCGCTTTATATCTCTTCGATCCTTGATCCGACTAGTGTTTGGAGGTAACGACACCTCCCCCCCCCCCCCCCCCCCCCCCCCCCCCACCCCCCCCCCATAAACTTCTTCTATCTCGTTTGTGCTCTTGCTTATTTCCATCGACAGTCGGTTATCGCCTTCTGCCCTCTGCCTACACGCAGCCTTCCTTAACATCGTCGCCGCCAGTAATAACACTAGAGATTCCCTCCCAACGCATAAATGGTCTCTCCATTTTATGAGGATAGGCATATGATTCGCCTGCGAAGAAACTCGTGCAGGTGACGTCGCAGTGTTCGCAGCGGCTCGAGCCTCGTTGGAGCCGTGGAACATCTCACCTCTTTTCCTAGCGAGGTAGGATGAGAAGGATATGTTCACTGGGTCGTGCACGCGGCGTTCTGTTAAGAACTCATGGAGAATGATGACTGACACTTCTTTATTCCTGTGAACGTCCTATGAAGCTGCCTCAGACAAGCGGTACATTAAAAATCCGCCCAGTAGGCGGTTCCAAACAAAAGATTTCGCTACCCGCAGGCTCTGTTCGAAAGAAGTTATAGCAAAAAGGGAAAGGTTACTGAAAATGACCAAATGTGCTTCTCGCTTCTTACTATTTAGACGACTTCACAGAAATAGTTTGCTTGGATTTATATAAATCTAACAATTAGAGCTTTCATTCTTCGAAAACCTTGCTTTACTGTGATGAATGCAGGCTGGAATGAATCCAAGGAACGAAACAGGTTAAACTCAAAAGAAGAAATCCATCCGAAGCTCCTCTTGACCATAAATTTCTCAGTTTCCAAGCATTTTCTGATAGTCGTGATCAGTGGGTCCTAAATATTGCCAGCTTCCAAAAACGCAAATCTTCAGTCTGCAGTTCTTCTTAAGTTCGAATACCCGGGTAAAAAGCTCAAAATTCTTGTATTGGTTAACTGAGGAAAACTGTCACTTCGTCACCATCTTGCATTGCCTCAATAAATTATATTTACAAATTTAATTGTTCTGGAATTACGTCAGGCACTCCAATATGGTATTACGATCTAGACCTCACACTTTTTTTCGAAAAAAAAGATCGCTTTGAGCATAAACCGAGCAGCAAAATATGCACGGCGGAATGTTTTATGTGTAGTACACATATGACTGCTTTGTGTCTGTATATTGCACTACATTTTTTGGTTTCTCGACCTTAGTTGATATACGTATGAAAGATGGCTTATGTTTTGGCCTACTGCGGTCCTAAGCTTCTTTCCTATGTTCCTCAAAACGTTTGAAAAAAGGGAAAAAAAACGAAAAAGTCATATTTGTAAAAATAGGGGATCTTCCTGTGCAGACAGGAGGGAAGCTGCGCTGGGAAAAATTATAATCGTTTAGGGAAATGAATCATTAATTAATGCCCAACAAATATGACAAGGCAAGTAGAGAAAATTTCCCAAGCTAAGGAAATACTTTCCTCTTCACAAAAGCATTTTTCCTTTTAAAAAACCACCTATTTGTTTACCGCTGCAGGATATGATATACGCTTTGGCAAGGGTAGGAAGTTACAAAATGCAAACAACAAAAGCAAGATAAAAAATTGGCATGGAAGTAGTTTCGCATAATGTGATAACTAACTCAACTCCAGCTTGCTTCGTTTCCGGCATCTCAAATAATTTCCAGCTCCTTTATTTGCAGCGAAACCATCCTGGTACTATCATAATAGAGTGCCTTTTATGCTTATGGAATGAAAGAGTTCGATTGTTGTTAGTGTGCAGAAAGTGACCAATGGAAACCGTCTTAGGTGACCTGCAAGCGTGTTTCATCAACAAGAAGAACAAATTCAGGAAAAACTTCGTTAAGCGGACAGTTCCCTTGCGGACACAAGAAATGCTCAAACGTAACGCTTTCTCTTGCAAACATGGCGACAACGACGCTATCACTACTCAGATATGTCAAAGGTCGTCAGCAATATTCCAATAATTTTGAGCAGTTGGGAAGTGGTGAAGAGAGGGCAAAGGCCGGTACATAGAAAGCATATAAACAAGAAGAAAGTATTAGCCAATTACATGTGGGGCATAGCAAAGGAATCATAATCACTTTGAAAGCAAAGCATAGTTTGGAGAAACAACTGTTAAGTAAAATAGCACGATATCGCCTAATGCGTTCTTTTCCCATTCTTTAGCGCGTAGTGAAGTGAAAGGCACCATATTTCTTCAGCTTTTTGTGTTTTTCCTACAAAGTGATACATGAAACCCAAATATTGTTGAGGCTTAGTTGTTATGTATATGTCTCTCTAATGGGCACATAGACGTTGCTATGGTAACTGTAATTTAACTGTGTGCAACTAGATGCACAATTAATTGAAAGATTTAGCTGCTTTCTTGCACCGTACCCTTCTGCGGATTTACATCACCCCACCAAAGAGCACGCTCCTATTTCTTGTGGGTTAGATAACTTGGGCAGATGTTTCTATGCATCAAATAAGAATACTGCATATTTTAGCTACAATAGAAAGATTTGGTGAGTTGACATTGTAACGCTTATAACTCACTTAAACGAACTTCCTTGTTATCAATTTGTGTACTTCTTCTCATTGTGGCTTCGATGTTCACGAAAAAGAGAAAGAAATTCAAACTTAAGCAAATCGCTTGTAGTTGTATACATTCTTTCTATGCAAGTAAATAGATCGGAAAAAGTCAAAGCCTAATCTAAACTTAAGCTTTAAATTTCCGCTAAGGTTCTTCGATTTAGGCTTGCGCATCTGCGACCACCGAGTTTCTCCACGTAGCACATTTCAGCATCGCTAAGCTTTAGTGCTGCTAATGCTCAACTTCTCTCAAAAACTATTATGTGCTTGGCATGTGGTGTAAGTGGAATTCAGTGGAGTTGATTTTGGTGGGCTTAGTTCCAGCCGACTATTCCGATTTTTTCCAAAAGCTATTCCAAAAAAAGTCATGGGAGCGTTTTTTCAAGATGAGGCAAGAGGAGATGAAAGCCGTGCTTCATCGGTAGTAAATTGTAATAATTTCATATATAAGTTGTCAGGGCGGCATCCTGTGGAGGAAAATTTAAGCATTATGGTTCTTCAGGAATTACGGTCAATTGTGAAATAAGGATGCTGAGCACGTTGCGAATGATTCTTTGCCTTTTATTTGTACAGTATACGAAATGAAACTAATGCCATATAAAAAGGTGACATCGAATGAAGGGTTTCGAGCCTCCATCTGAAGTGAAAAAAAGCATTTGCTTCATCGACTCGCCTGATTTTTCTGCACTAAAATAATAATGCACGCGTTGCGATAAACAATTCCATCGGACATGACAATAACGCTTGAGGTTTTTGTTTCATTGTCTCAATAATTGAGAAACAATTGTTGGCGTTGGCACTTAAAACCATACTGGACGCTTTCCAGTGATCCTGAGAGTTTACTGCTGGTCTTCAATGACACGACAAATGCGTCGATAACAAAAGCTCCATGCGACAAAGGCACCTTGGGAAAATTCATCAATGATTCGCCCAGGATATATGGGGAGGCTCAACGCGGCTGCATTCCGGGTTTTCGTTCTTCAATGACTCTGCCATCTGCACCCCTTTGCTTTCTCCTAAAAACTAGTGAAAACGGAAATTCTTGAACTAGTCATTCAACACTGACGCCACTCAACACACTTTTGCGGTTATCAGAGACCGTTATCAGACTGGTGTTTCGTCGGCAGTACACCTCGCGCTTGTGTTACTGCAGGTTGAATCATTGCGGTCTCATCATCAAAAGAAGTCACTTTAAAGAACAACTGAATTTACTTGGCGAAATCATGAGGTAGGATTGATGTCCAAACTGCTTTGTTGCAATTTCCCAAACACGAAAGAAATTTATGGAAAATTAAAGAAATTCACTGTATAAGAATGAAAATTTTTGACATTGGGAAAATTCAGAAGGAACTTGAGGATGTAGCTACAAAAAACCGATTAAAACGGAAGTTCGAGGATGGAACCTCTACAGAGACTTTGTATGTACTAGTGTTTGCCAAGACGGGGACTGCTAAACGAGAAAACAAGATAAGCGAGGGCCGGTGTGACCTCCCCCAATTTATTCCTAGCCATCATACTGAAATTATGCACCAGTATCTGGAAATTCATGCTGAATTTCTTATTTTAGTAGGGGAAGTTTCACTCGAGAAACTGGCTAGAAAACCCTTAAGATAACCGTCAAAAGAAGGAGTTAGTTGACTTCGAATTTGTTCTCATTCTTGTAATGAGAAACACGCTCCAGAATAAGCTAATTTAATATAAGCGAGAAATTTCGGATACTTTATTGCCACAGTTATTAATTGAATAAATCAGCAAGAAATGTGACGGTTCGAGAAAATCTCTCACTAGATTAAGTTAAATCTACCTACTAAAACTCGCCGGGGAAAGTGACGTTGATATTTTTTCTCGGAAGAAAAAGGGCTTGTCCACTATAGAGCTGAACGAACGTCGAAAAGGAATCCAAGTCATGTAAGGCACAAACGTTTCTCTTTGTGATAGAGACATTAAGAGGTGATGCATAACTGCAAACATTCTCTCACTTTCCACTGCCACTCTCAACGTAAATAATTTAACGTACACTTGTTTTTGTTGAAAAGTAATCCTGTTTGTTGATCGCTCCTGATTATGTCAAGTGTGCAACGAATAAATAATCACGTTGAAATATTCTTGCCGTGTTAAGCATGTGTTTCGTATAGAGCAAATGTGGCTCATCAATTTATGTCAATATTGATGCCTTCGCTGGCCCATCTTTATAGGGGTCGATAATAGAAAGCATTTATAATGGTTATTTAAAGATTGCTTGGTTGAAAAGTGTAAATAACTAGTGATATGATGTTAATGTCGAGCAAAGCTCACAGCACGTTGCTTTGTATGAATCCAGCTGTCTCAAAAAGGATCGATAAGTGGCACTGAACAGCCGCGCAACGCTTCCGAACGAGGGTTTTAGTGAGAGCGTGTATAGAGTGGCGTCACATCTTGTCACCGTCGAGACACATGGTGCAAGCTCGAAGTTTTTGTTTGTGTTCGAGAGAGATGGAATTAATGTGCTGCGCAGAGCCTACGCACACTAATGCCACGTCGAGCACGCAATATACAGTAGCATATGGCCGCTGTTCGTAAGCAGCAACATCCTCTCGTTGAACGGCTTCCACTACTTTTCCTTATAATTGCTTATTTCCTCTCTACTTTACTCCAGAATCACTCAATTTGCCTCTGCAGTATGTCTGAAGTTATAATCGGTTATATGGTGGATAAATGAACATTTGTTCAGATTTTTTGGAATTCATTCTTCGCAAAGAGTGGTGCTTCTATTTCAATAACAAGATGCACTCTAGTCGCAATATTTTCTTCAATGGGCATGACGATCTTCGCATTATGCAGTCAGTTATAATATGAAGTGCTTATGAGCACAAGTGAGAAGAAGGATTCAACTTAATGATTAGGCCGAACAGAAGAGGCGTTGATAGACGATATCTAGTACATATAATGAAATTGAACTCGCCATTCCTTATAAGAAAAACGTCCGTGGATTGTTGCCAATATACTAGGGCTTATTTTATTGGCAGAATTTAAAAAGTCAGAACTCTTTCCTGGAAAAACATAAATGGGTGTCTTTTGCTGATTTCACTGCATAAAGTTCTTGCTTTGCTTTCGCGGAAGAGACTGCGAGGAGAGAATTCAAACCTTTTTCCTCAATAGGAGCAAGTTAAGTGGTTAGTGAGGAGAAGTTGGGAGAAANNNGGGGGGGGTGGGAGGAGGGAGACACAGGTAAGCGCCTTCATTGAGGCGTCCACTGACTTCGTTATATTACCGCAGATGACTCCTTACGGTTCATATCAAGGAGTAATCATCGTTTCCCCAATTCTTTTAAAGAGTGATGGCCCAGAGCCTTTTTTCTTTAAACTTTTGCAAAAGAAATGCTAAACAAACTTGCTGCATCTACGATAGGTTCTTGGAAGGAGGCAAATCACAAGGGGCAAGAGCACGCTCAATACGGAATGGGAGAAGAGACTCTTGAAGTACCATTCAAATGCAGAATAACTCGAGAGCTGGCCTATCTAAGAGCATTGAAAGTTGTTTACTGTCACGAGTGACAGCCAACCATACCAGTGACTTACAGCGTCACTACAAGCACAATTTTAAAATGTGGTTCCTAGGTCTCAAGCAGCCGACAGTGCAAAGCAGAGAGCTTTAGAGCACTTTAAAACTGTGACTTCCTTTTGTATGCAAAATTCGGAACTTTATTTGAACCTTTTTATGCTAACTTTTGAGAAATTATCAAAGGACAGATTTCGAAGTTATCACTTATGAAATTTTGGGGTTAAAATTCTGCAGAGAATTTGCTTGTCCGCATGGCCATTCAACAGGACGTTTCGTTTAATGCAAAGATTCAAATGAAATTTTTACGAAGCTCGCTCTCGACCAGGGTTACTATGTCTTCATTGTATTGTTTTCCGACCCTTCAAAAATTTTCAGCACCTGATTTGAACCTCGCGAAGGATAAAGATTTTCTACAAGAAACTACTTGGAGATAAGGGATAGGTGGCTATAGCATTCTATTAAATACCTGAAATGCTTCTCACATGTGCAAATAGCTTTTGAACAATGCCACGCATCAATTATTTACTGTGTTATTTTGGAGAACAACCATTTATATCTTGCGCTTAGTTTCGAGAGAGCGGGCCAAATTTATAGAATGGTATACATAGAACATTCATTGTTCATACCTGGCTTGAGCAACTTTCCAAAATTACTCCATGTTTTTGGCTAATTGATAAAAATTCTGGAGCAAACCTTTGTATTCAGGAGTGCATGTAGGTGAGAGATAAACTGTTACAGTGATTTCTAGAAGAACCACATCTGAAATGTGCCAAAATTTTGTAACCTCAGATTGTCTGTCGTCATGAAATTGCTATGAAACTATGTCAGAAGGTAAGGTAAGCAGCATTTCAGTCGACGAGACAAGAAGCTGAGTCGCAGGGTGCTAAGATCTTCGTCGCGTTTCCAAAAATTTTATGAATTTCATGGCTTTTATGTCCTACGTTTCCATATCGAATACTATTTGGGTCTCGCCTCTCTCTTAGGTCAAGGAAAGAGTGTAAATAAATTTAGCTGCAGATCTCACATTTCTGTGCAATAGGCATTTAAGAAATAACTGGAGAAAAGCGATGAACATTTTTAGCCCATGACGGTCATTTTAAAAACAAGTGGAAGAGTTGCAGGAAGGGGATCAAAGGAAGTTAGGGTGAGTGAAGGAACAGAGTTGAGGGTAGAGAATGATCGCGCCTCTTGGTTAGCTGCATTAGCGAGAAGCATGAAGAGTGGAGAATGGGATGATTTTGGTTGACTTATCAGATGAACTTTTGGTCATATAGCGCCGACCTGATGACACGTAATCCAATGCACTTAGCACATCGCTGCGCGATTGCCGTTCGATACCGCATCTCATATTACCGTATCGCAGCAATGCGCAACGCCCATCTTTGCGCACACCCAATAAACCAACGCTTATTTCATCGCATAGAAAAAACAATCATTACAGGCTTAATACAAGCTTTGGCAGCATATCGCATTATTTATATCAGGTCACCATCATTTACAGAACGATTATAGTACTTCTTCAAAACTAAAAATTAGATAGTCCTAATTGCCTAAAGCAGTCAGATCCGCCACAAAATGTTTTTAACTGCTAGTGCTTGAAATAAAAGATCTAAAATTTGGGCAAAGAATGCATACGAAATTCCAATGGCTATGAAAACTTTTGAATCCTTCTTCAAAAAGGTTATATTTGAGTGAAGAACAGCTTAGCTGACATAACGAGCGAGCTGCCACCACTGCAACTCATTTGCTGCGAGCTCATCTTCGTTTACTTCTACCTATTTCAAAGGCGCTGATGATTGCAGGTTGCTTCTGACTTGCGCATACAAAGTTTGCATAGAATCATTTTTTTGAGCGCTTATAAAAACTTCCTCTGCAAAGATGCATTTTAGCTGTGATCTTTTTACGGATATGTGTTTGTGTGTATGTGCCTGTCAACCCAATAGCTTCAGCTCGGTGTTCGATGACGCTATAGTTATTAAATTTGCAGCACCTAATGCCCACCATTGAGCGATCAGCTTCACGTTCTTCATCACTGGTCCATCGACTTTGAAAGGAGATGCAAACATTTGAACGCTTAAAAAATTTGTATGCACTTAACCATGGGTCAGATCACCCTATACTAACCGAGTCTTCATTTTATTGCGGTCGCGCTAGAGAAAATTTTTTAAAAGAGTTGTGAGCAGACTGCTCAATTAAAACATTAAGACATTATGTGGCATACTGTACATTCTCTGGGGAAATATTTGCTTGAGTGAGCAGGAAATGACAGCTCATAACTTGTTAACCTTACTGACCCAATTCTTCACCTGTTTCAACTCCCACTTAAGCTTTTACATGATTTTGTGCGCTCTTTGCTAAGTGGCGAGATGAGGATGCTGCATTTGTGCATATATAATATATATATATATATATATATATATATATAGAATACCAGCAAGACATTCTACGATCCTTTGAATGCACTTTTCCATTATTCGCCTTCATATAGTGTCCAACTCACAATGCATTTTCGGAAAAAGAATATACGAGGACGATGCCGGTCTATCTCGCTGTAAAGAGTCGACACTTTACATTGATAAGCGACTGTTGTCGGAGCTCAGAAAGGCTGCGCAGTCATGTCCGGATAGATGGCAGTGTTGTCGAGATTTTGAAAAACAATTAGCAGAAACGTCTCAACAATGGGGTTGCTGGCGTGTGCTCATGTTACTTGTGCGTCGCGATTCTGGCGATCGGCACATCGCGCGCCGTCTGGCGTTCTCCGTGGGTGCGAGCCTCTCTGCCACGCAACTACCATACTCTTGTTTCACTTGCGCGACGCCAATGAGGGACACTCATAAACATTGCGGTGCTCGTTGCGTGCAGCGTGCTGTTCGAACTGCTGTGTGCCTGTCTATCATCAGTGCTAGTCAGTAAGGTGTTTGGTTAACACATGGAAAGTGACTTGATGATGGGTGCCAACTCGAGGTAGGCTTCCCTTGTAAACTCATCACTTTCGTCTCCTGCTTATAGACAAACACTTCGAGCGGCTCATAATGACGCTGGTCGCCCTAATAAATATTTATATTTGTGATTGTTTAGCTTTTGGAGGGCAATTTTCAACAAAACTATCGCACGGGTTTCACTGTTTAGATTATTCTTTTTGATTACACAACATCCACTCCCTTCCTCTTACATTTCTCCAAATCTGCATTTTTGGCGCTCATTGTTATGCCATACTCGTTGGTGAGCCTCTTGTGCTTTAGTCTCATTGTTGCTCAATCTGAAAGGACTGCAACTTATTTGGAGCTTTTGGAGTCAACTATTGCTTCAACACGTGTATTTTACTGTTGGGCTTTTTGTTTTGAGGTAGCAAGATTGTGTCTTCCTTGATTAAGCGTGACTTTTTTTGAGTGGCCATCAGATCTTTGTTTGATACCCTTCCCTCATCTTCTTTCAGACTGTTCAGGACTTCCTTGCAAATACTTTTTGAATTTTAACCGAAAAATACGTATTTCAACGCAGTCTTTACTAAATTTTGTTTTTTTCCGCGGTATTTGATGTTGCATTCCAAAATTTCTAAAATAGGTCGCTATTCCATTTATACTGTAGCCGCTCATTCGAAGTCACGAGAATAGCCGAAATTGTGCTTTGCACTCAGTGAAAAGCGTTGATAATATAGAAAAGTGACCAAAATATGTTTGATAGTTCATTTTTCACTGGTCACCGTTCTTCATTGATCATGAAGCGCTATCATCCGGAAAACTAGCTTTCTCAACGCCGAATAATTTGTCCTCCGAAGTTGAATTTTTTTTCAGTGATTTGCTTTTAAAGGGCTGTTGTATGCTCGCTGAATTTTTTGAAGCTCCGGCTGATTCACACAATAAGCTCTCAACAAGGGCAACAAAGTAATGAAGTAAATAACACTACTCATTTAGTTGCTAAGCCGCAAGAGGGGAGGGATGTCCATCTGTCCGACTAAAAAAAACGCTCCTCTTGATTTCACTGACTAAGGATTGTATAGATTTTTTGCCCTCCGCTCACAAAACTCGACCAGATTTTATATAGCTGTATGCATTTTTTGATGGATTTGGCGACTCTAAGAGGTGATCCACTCTTTCCATCCCCATCACTACCCCTTTTGAATTTTGGCGTCAGAAAGCTCGCATCTCACGCTTACAGCGCTGGGCATTCACAGCCGAATTTCTGGAGTAACGCATAAAATTTAAAAAATGCTAGAAAGCATGCTGTTAATGTAGAGGGCTTGTTGACCATTAGATCAAAGACTTTAGATAGCGGTTAACAAATCGCATAAGTGATTTTCGCTCATCATTATCGGTCGCACCTATTTAATTAAGTTCTTCTCGAAGTGATTTACATAGGTGTTTTTGCACGATTTTTCAAATTTACATCCGACCCGTCTCGATGTGAAGTAGGCTAAATTGCAAAGAGCGGTCGTATTAGCCGGCTGTCACATTTTTATGCTAATTTGTTTAGCAGATATGATCACTGTATGACCTCCTCCACCGCGATCGCCAATAAACAGGTTTTCGTTGAAGCAGAACGGCAACATTACTGTAGTTTCATTGTGCACGCAATTATTTTTTTCGATCATACAGTGAAATTGAACCAAAGGTTTTTTTTTTTGAGAATTTAGACCATTCTACATTGTAGTGAAATCCAAAGCGGTGTCCACCACTTTCTGGACTAGGTTCCTTCCATCAGCAATATCTCACGCGACGGCAACGTTGCCGCCAGTATTCCGAGTGGCTACAATTTTTTAGTGTTGCTTTATGGCCTCTTAAGTTTTTTGTAAATTAGCGAGGCCGAGGCGGCTGTCGTTAAAACGTGTAGGAAAAAATAGCCAGGAATTTAGTGATTCTTGGTCGTTAAACGGCTAAAGCTATTTTATTCTGGAAACGTAACAAGTATTTTATATCAAAATGCTTCTGTGCGACGAAACCTTGAGGTCTTCACGCGCAGCCCCTGCAATTCTTATCTAACTCTTTCTTAAGGCCTTGAGAGAGAAAGTAGAGGACCTTGATATGTTATTTCAGGATTCTGTACCCTTTCACGAGCGTCCTTGAACTCCCGTAGAATTTTGCTATATACTTTTGTTTGTGAGAACAATAACCAAATCGGCTAGTGCTACGCGAGATGGGTGGGGAAGGAGGAAGAAGGGAGGAGGAGGAGGAGTGGGAGAAAGAGGGGAGGAGGCTGGAGGATTTCACCATTTCACGTTCATACGAATTATACGAGGGTTTCACATCTATTTTGAAAAAAAAAAGGTTCTTTTATTAACATTCTGGTCTGCGGCAAATCTTAGCGACGACGAAGTTCAGTTAACTTGTCCATTCAATTAAAAGTCATATTCCTTTGTTCATCTCATAAATACGCGTAACGCAATTTGTATTTGAACAGATTTAATTCAGCCCGCTTTTTAACTCGAGTAGTTTAATTAAAATTTTGGAAGGGGCAAAATAAATTGCAAACTTAAAAGACTAAATCTGCAAAGGTAATCTGGCACAGAAAATTCATTTGAATGCTGCACATTGTCACTTTCTAATGCCAGCAGTGAAGAAAATAAAAGGAAAAATCACTGCTACTAAAGTACTGACGCACGGTATACATTTTCAAAAAATCGCATACCTCAACAATTTCTTTGCAATTCTTTGAAGGAATAACCTCAGAAAATAAGGACTCCTGCGATATTGGTCAGCCAAATTCAAACTCTACATTTGACGTATCAAACGTTAAATTCGAATTGCGATCGAGTTCCATTTTATAGGCTTCATTGGGAAAAGTGAAAAAATTTGATTACTTCCTCTGGCTTGGCAAATTTGATGATAGGGTTCATTTCGCTCGAACGAATGAGTCTTCAACCACAAATATGGTGCAAACAGTGGCGGCAAGACGCGTGATGTTATAATAAGGGGAGCTGGAGCTCTCGGTCGTTCCTTGTAATATTGTAACCTCCCTCAGACTTCTTGAAATTGGGTTTTTCTGGCGTACGAACAAAATCCTAATGCGTTCTTTTAGTACGCACTATTCGCTATTAGTTTCATTAACATATTTCATAATGTGCAGTCTTTGCGCATCTCTAAATGTTAAATCTTGACTTCCATAGATGTACTTGAATTCTGAACCTTAAATATGGTATTTTCAGCGGGCTTGACCTCGACAAGTTCGAAAACAAACAAAAAAGTAGGTGACTGTGAGCAAATATGACTCCATTAAGCACGAGATGACCAGCATCATGAGCAGGCGAGCATAGTGATTAACTCGTAATAGTATGAAAATGGCATGGAAGGAGACCAAAGAACTGGCGCAAAAAGTAAGCAAATTTTAATCGTGGCATGCCTCAGACGTATAGAAATATATGTGTTGTTCATAGCAATGTCGCTTTAAAGCATACTGGCCATATGTTTGTTGTATATTTATATTGTGTTAAGGACATCAAAGTTTTGAAAACTTATGTGTGTGACCTTCTCCTACGTTCTCTCCAATTGCACACGTTACTGAAAATCTAATTTCAAGTAATAAACCAATCAATTGGGACTCATTTCTTATGATATGTCACCTTAAAGCAATATAATACTGATGATTTTAAAAGTTCCATTGAAGCGGTTCGATAGCCAGCGCACTCGGACCACTTCAATTCAAAAGCGAGGATGAGGAGGATAAAGGACGAAGAAAAAGAGGTGGCAAGCGACAGGAAAAACCTCCATATTCCTACATTGCACTTATCGCAATGGCAATACATGCCAAACCAGATCGCAGAGCTACTCTCACTGAGATCTACACTTACCTGCAAAACAATTTCGACTTTTTTCGAGGTATCTCTTGTTTGGCGTTTTATTGTTTCCAGTCTGAGTACACCAGCAAAATGGTTCGTTTAATTAGCTAAGCTAAATCCTTTGAGAGCTCTTTTATCCACCTATCTCATTTGTATTTTTTGTTGAATTCTAATATATTCTATAGCATTAAAATCAGCCAGAAACATTATCTGTTCGACAAATTATCAGCTATACTGATTCATTTTCAAGACAGTCTATTGAGCGGAGCAAAACTTTTGGAATATCATGGTTTGATTTTTCGCTAGAGGCGGATATTATCCAATTGCTTCTGCATATGCTGTTTATGCATAATACTTACACTGAAGCTTATCAAATTTTATTGGCGTTGTATTTTATTGACACGTCCTGGAGTTGAGGAACAGTGAAACGAACACTTATTGGCCCATGTTGTACTTTCATATAGCACATAACACCTTAGTTTACCCAATTCAAATAAGCATGTTATGTTTTGAGGAGAATACAACGGTTGGAAAAATTCCATACGCCATAACTTATCGCTGAATGAATGCTTCGTGAAGCTGCCGAAAAGCTCTGGCGGTCGCAGTGGGAAGGGTCACCAATGGACAATCGACCAAAACTGCGATTTTCTCTTTGAAGAGGGCTCATATAGAAGGAGACCACGGGGATATAAAGCACGCAATCGAGGAAATGAATTTTCCAGTGCACAGGTACGAAATCCACATAAAAAACTGCTATGAATTCAGAGAATAAAAAAAAGTCATGGCAGAGATGCATGTATTACAATATTGCATAACCTTTAATCGACCCTGGAGCTCATTAGCTTCTTTGCAACAGACACACCTTCTGGGCAGGATTACTTTGGGCGCTATCAGAATAGAAGTGAAGATGTCGATGGGCGGTGGTAAAGCCCTGATTGGCAAAATTGCGCACGCCGTTTTGCTTCAAATATAGCCCTTTGTATTGATGCGTCCTCTTTCTCATGTTCCTCAGAAAGGGTGAGCAAATTGTGAGTGAATCTCTGAATTGAGATCCTCTCAGAAATAAAAGCGCTTGTTTGTATAAAGTCTCATTTGAATGATGCCCTCATTGCCAACATATCATAAAAGTCGGATTTTACGAATATTTTAAATCTCTGATTTTTTCAATGTGGCTTGGGATTTCGCAATTTGACCTTCGCCCGGATCAAAAAACTGTAAGTTTTTATTGTTGCATATTGTCAAAAATCAACTTTTCCGCAAAAGAATTTCCACTTTTTCGAATTACTGTTCGCAATCATGCGTCCTTTATCGCGATTATGTAGCTGCCATATTTTGCATTCAAAAGCTGCTCCTATTCAATGTCTTTCTGTGCTCTTGGGTTTTCACATTGCTTAGCGAACTCGTTAACGGTTTTTCAGCTAATCTAGGAATGTTTAAGGTCAAGAGTTGTCTGAAAACTCATAGTTCGAGAAATCCGAGGCTTGCAGAAAGCTGTATATTCGCACTGCCAAGTAGTATCATGAAAGTCCACCCACTGTGCAAAACATACCTTGTTTAAAAGAGCAAGAAATTTTAACAATCATCCTTCACATTAGTTTACTCATGATGGAGATTAAAACTCTGTGAATCTCTTCTAAGCAGAAAACACCTTACCTTTTTAATGCAATTTACATTTTCGGGCATTATGAAAAGTTGATGCTCAAAGATTCGACTCAGCAGGAGGCTGACAATTTCATACATTCCTTAAACATATCTTTGGTAATAACTACTGCCGTACAGTTTTGGTAAATGCAAGCTTAAAGAAGCATTATTTAGGTTGATGCCGAATATTTTCCATGTCAAGCAAGAATGACATTTTCGAGATTCAATAAATCCGTTGCAGTGATTTCATCGGTTGTCACTCAGCAAAAGTGGCACTTTTTTTCATCAGAAACACCATTCTCCATTGCTTTCATCCTCACTTGTTTCATAGTGTTGTCACGAAGAAGTTGCTAGCACCTGTTTTGTAGCAGTCACTTTTCATGGTTTTGCTCGATTATGTCTTCCATGTCACCAATCATTGTGCATCTTGGTTGCTTGCGATCTTAGGTGTAATCCCACTTATGGCAAAACATTTCAGTTGGATGCAGTGTGCACAGGCTCCGTGGTAGCCGATTCGGCGTTTGCGGTGGACGACGTGAACGCTGTCCACCATCCACAGCCTTTTCTATCACAGTGCCAAGGCCCATTTTGGCCACCGTATGACTATGCCACCCAATGGCCAGTACAGCCTGACGCTTACACGTTGCCTACAACTGGGTACATTTACGATGCAAGTCAACCACTACACACTGGCTACATCCACGACGAGACGTATCAGTTCAGTGTTGAAACGGCTGTCAACCCGACACTCGCCGATGCTCCGCCCTTTCTCGATGTCTCTCAGATCACTCAAGTGGACTACCCACATTATGTGATGCAGCCAACAACAGCCAACCAATAGCCTCTTAACATCTGTAAATAGATTTTCTTCAACTAGCTTATATGATGAAATATTCTTTCGAATGCTTTATTTTTTATTTTTAGTAGGATTCTGCATTGAGGTGTTGCAGTAAAACATTCGTTATTGATGATTCAGCTCGTCATTGTTGATAAGACGCTTGTCATCGATAACCCGCATGATCTTTTTTCAGTTGGAAGCATGATCTGAAAATTAGACTTCCAAATAGAAACGTTTTTGACGAGAAATATTTCATCAATATAAATGGGGCAAAAATTGGTATCGCTCCAAATTTGGCAAGTAATAATGGAGAACGAAATTCGTAAGAGTTTATGGAGTTCGACAGAGTGATGTGGTGATACGTGTGGTTTTGTGAACGCCGCTGCAGTGGAAAACAACAAAACAAATCCGCAAAATCGACTCATGGCGAGCATCGCAAACAAGAGGCGTGTGCAGCGCCACACGTTGGCACCTTCCGTCACAGTACACTTCTTCCTGAACAAAATGAGCGCAGGCTTTTGACCTGTAAAAATTTTTGCTCGATGCTATATAGTCTTCAATGACTGGCATCCTCTGCCATGAGCGCATGCTTTCAGTTCGTCGCAAGCAGCTGCGATTTACCTTTCCTGAAGTTGGGTGCGTCAAAGGTTGCGGCCTTCTTCAGTGGTGACCTCAACTGGCCCTGCTTCCTCACCTCACCCATCAAAGCTGACTTTTCCTCCGGTTCACTCAACGATACATCATTTGCACTCTGTTTTCTTACTCCATGTCGACGCCTGAAAGTCATGTGCAATTGTTACGAAAAACGGCTACAATGAAACAATCATTAAGGCTCCTCCATAATCTCGAATAATTTTACGAAATCATGAACTACTGCACCTTTTCATAAATGAATTGTGCATTTTTGATCTGTGTCCGTTCCATGCAGCACATTTTAAAAGGAAACAAAGTAGGGAGAATGAAGCTTGCGAGCTATGCCACTTATTGAGGAATCAATTTAAACAGTTTTCAGTAAACGACTGTTTCGTCGAATTCTTTGACCTGTAATCATCGGCGACTACTATCTTAGGAGTTGAGAAAAATCTTACTGAGGCCTATAACTATCCTTAGGTTTTCCAGGCAAGAACTTCTACTTCTACAGCCTCTCTCAATTTGCATAAACTAGCGGAGATATTGGGAGCAGTAGTTTGGGTAGAACTGCAGCTAGGAGAAACGGCCCCTGCTAGCATGCTTCTCAATGCTCTGAACTGAAAAAGTTCTGATATACGGTCAGCAAAAAAGGTCCCATTGGCACAAATGGCTATCTGCCAACATTTTCGGTTGGCATAGCAAGTCTGTCTGTCAATTTAAGGAGCGGTGCCAAGTGTGTTTTCATAGAATGATCCCCTTAGTGAATTTTATGCCATTCGAGCTGAGTGGGGCAGCAAGCGACCCGGAAAAGGGATACATGCAAAACGTATGCTTGAATGTGATCTGCACCTAAGGTAAGCCTTTCTATGATATTAACTACGATAGGAGAGAAAATATGCATCCAACACTCTAACGGGTGAAAGGTCATCTCCCTTTCCTCACTTGATTGCTCCACCGCATCATTTTCGGTTTCTACACCCTCCAGAACCGTAAACGCAAAATTTGATCGCTGTACTCAGCTCAGTAGCAAGCTCGATCTCGTGGTAAAGAGAAAATCCACCTCTCCCTCACGAGTTCATTCCATTGCAAAACTATCATTTTCGGCGTTTGCACGCACATTTCCGAGAGCCTCAATTATCCAGAAATTCTTTGAGGCCATATGGTGGCTTTATCAGCGACGTGGGGCACATTTTCTGAAGCGATGCTTCAATTCGTCTCGGCTATAATACTGTAAATATCGGCCAGATTGGCGCAGTGCAAGTCAACGTGAATAATAGCATGGAGAAGTGAACGTGTGAAGTGCACCTAACGTTAAATCGCGATTCAGAAACCCACAAAAACGTTACTGCTACCTTAATCTAACTCATCAATATTTCTATCACCTTCATCGAGATGATTACATTTTCTCCATGTCAGGTTCATTATTATAACCGCTCCATTTGTGGCGTCCATTATCATTTCTGTTGCCTTCATATAGTTTAATTTCTGTCTCTTTTTCATTATTATTCATCCTGCGTCTTGTACATTCCACTGTTATTCCTACCACCCTCACCTAAATAGCTAGTTTTTTTTCCAGTACTTACGTCTGATTTATTGCCTCTGCTAGTTCTCTCCAGCTCATCGTTTTTCAATGTTACCTTTGCCCACGTCATTATTCTTCCAATTTATCTACCGATGCGTTCTAGATCTTTCAGTTCTACGTGTCCTTGTATAGAATTATGACTCGGGAAGCGTACCTGCCACTGGCGAAGTTGGACACGGATAGCTGCTTGTCAGAAAGTTCGGTATTCGAGCATTTTGAAAGCAGCAGCAATTCCTTCTTGAGATCGAACGAAAAGTAACCGTAAAGATAAGGGGAAATCGCAGCATTGAACACGGCGAAAGCGTAGATCAGCTTGCGAATAAGAGGTGGGATCGGGCTGAAAGTCATCTACTAATGAAAACGGGTTCTAAAAACATAATGGTATGGCGAGTCAGACTTTGCAGAACCAGACAAAAAATGTTGGACAAAAGTGCTTCAACGAATCACTATACAGTGCAAAATTCATTATTTGCGCAAGCAACAAGACTTCATTATCGTCAAGCCAATGACACAAAGCACTTGAGCACATGCTTAGCTCGAGGTTCCAACCGGAATGCAGCTGCATCAAAATGCTGCTGCTAGTGACTCTCAATGCGTCTCTAGTTTGAGCCGAAACACAAGAGGAGGATCTTACCAAAGCAATATTAATTAGTGCTTAATGAGACACCTCTCCCTTTGCCCTAAACCACCCGGCCAAGCTTCACTGGAGAAGCAAATACTGAGTGGAATAAGGATTTTTTCACCTGGGGCGGTAAGTGAAGTGAATGAACGAGGCAGCAGCGTATGGAGTCCAGCAGAGCAGAAATGCTAGCACAATTACAAAAGTCATCTTGAGAGTGCGACTTTTGGCACGTTCTAAATTTGCTTCGCCCGATCGACGCAACTTTGGCCCGTTATCCGATGCACATGCTGAAACCTAATATGTATTAAAACATGAGGAAAAATAATATTCATACCGCTTGATTTCTGCAGTAGTGTATGGAACATTGCCACAGAGGTAGCAGAAAAAAACAGCGAAAGGCAAGAAGTTATCGGCGATATTTCACTTAGGTCTTGTCTCTCACAGATGATAGGTAAAGAACAGTCTAGAAGTGTCACGGAACTTTTCTAGATATCACTTTTTGGCACATTGCAAGCATAGAAAGGAGTGATGCATTAGCGAACACGTCGATCGTTTTGAGTGATCAGTTACTTGAGCAGTTTTGTTGCTGCTTGAGAAAAATTTTCACTGCCAGTTGTCGGTGAAATTTATGAAATTTGCCTCTATTGTTCGGAATTTTCCTTTTTTTTGGATATTTAAATTCGAGCTGGAACAGCGATCAGGACTGAATTTTGGGACAAAAGTTTAAAAAAAAACGAAAGTGAAAGAGGAAAGAAGCAAAGAATTCGGGACAAGAACTTCGAATCTAACGTTATCGAATTACTTTAACTTACATGTACTCGACGTTGTCTTCGAGGAAATCTTATAGAGAATGAGAGAATAGCACGCCACAATAAAAAATAATGGTATCAAATAGACCTGAAGACCATATAGAACAGACGGATGAGAAAAAGTTTTCTGATATATTCGATATATTGGCAGCAGCTCGCAGCCTTGAGCAGTCAACGGCTTGGTATATAGAAAGTAAACGACACCTGTTTTGCTCGCTTACTGGGGCATACAACTTAGCTATGCAAAGGTAGTGCTGGTACGAACAGCTCACAAATATCAGAAAGCTGCAATAGATAATTGTGAGTGATGCACAAATTGTGCTTAAGAATTTGGCGAAGTACTTTAAAATTTTAAAAGTCATCGTGATGCGGCCACTGATAGGCTGAAGTATAGCAAGAGGTTGTCGGCCATATTTCACTTCGGTTTCTCACAAAGGACAGGAAAACAACGTTTCTGGATATCGCAGCATGGGTCCACTGTTTGATAAAACGTCCACTGTTTGATACACTGTTTATTGTATAACAATTAGTAAATTATATTCTAAGGCACTTATACACCAATAGTCCATCGAAAGTTTTTCCAACTGTCTGGCTAGGTTTTTGTACTATTTAAGCATCACTAAGATTGTAAAGTCAAAGAACTTTACAGAAACCTGCATAAGATTGACAATCGTATAAGCGAAAACGAATTCATGTGGAATGGCGCCAATAAAATCCCCTGATACGCACTGTGTGTACCAATGAGCACATGGATGAGCAGATGTACGAAAGAGGAATGCCTTTAATATTTGCATGATTAAACGATGTAATCGTAAACGATGGCTCCGATTAGTGCCAGCAATGTTTACAAACTTTGTAAGAAAGTAAGAAGTTTTCTTGGAAATTTAAAATGCTCCAGCCAAAATTCTAATATGGTATAAACTATCCGCAGAGAGTTATTATGCAATAAAACTGCACGATTGTCGTTTCAGCAAGTGAATCGCTTCTTGATTTCTCAATATCAGCTGAGGAACTCTTTCTTCTATTGTAATCATACCGAATATGGAGTATATGCCGAATTTCACAAACTTTTTATCACAATTTGTCTGCTTACTCAAATTGACAAAATCAAGCAACTGAAAACGATTTTCCATGTAGTGATGAGCGGTAGTAACGATCGTCTGATGCGCTCAAAAGGACAAGTTTTCAAGATGGTGGCACCGATGTGGATTTGTTCAGAGTCAGAGATGCTTCCTCACAAAACGTGTGTAGAGACAAATTATTCCAATAATTGAAGCTGCTGCATTTGCTCTAAATGCAGCGGCTGGAATAATAGTGCTCGAGTGTCATATACTAACACATGTTAAAGAATATGTTCACTTAAGTGCTGTAGTTGCTTATTCACACTAAATTGCTCACCGATGGAAGACTTGTCACGAAGCTAATGATCCATGCGATGAGCACCATTCGACGCACACATTTTTTGGCGTTTAGTGTGTACAATGGAGAGAATATTGAGTAGAAACGATCGAGACTTATACAGATGAGTATATTGGCAGCTAGCGCATTCCCGAAATTGTCGAAAAATTTGCACGAGCGACACAGCTAAATTAAGGAAATTTACGGACAAATTACGAACGGAGCAACATCAATAAAATAGATGAAGAAGCAAAAGTATCGCTTGAACAAGTGGAATATTTTGCTTCGTTACCTATAAGTTTAAAACATCAGAAAGCTTAAATTTCGAAAGCTTGCTGGAGTTAGTGACAACAGGCTTTACCGTTGAATGCATACGAAACATTTCACTTCTGTTATTCGGGGAAAGATAACCTAACTTCGGCCGTATTTCAACTATATATTTCAACAACTATATAATCGAACTCTGCAAGTTGAGAAGAAAAACGGAGAAACTTTGGCTGTTCTCTTCACACACTGAGTTCAGATGTATTGGAGGGAATCAGTTGAACAATATCGGTCACGTTTTCTGATTGTTTCAACCTTGCAGTGAGCTTTCATGGATACATCTTCCATTCAAACTTGCATCATTCTTTAGCTCTTCAACGGCCACCTTACTAGTGATTTTGGCTTGCAAATTATCCTTGCAATTCAGAGGAAAATTTGAGGCAGTGATAAGCATAGGGAATGATGTTCCCAATTTTTCGACTCAACTTTTCAATCAAACGAGGAGAACAACGCCCCGTGTGACATTTATAACGCAGTGGGTTGTGATGTGCTTCATGCCAGATTCGTGCCAAGTTTCAAGTAAAGCAAATTAAATTTGACACTTTAATAGAACCTTGTAGCGAAATCGTAAAACAAGCCGTAAATATGTTTAGTGACATTTTCTGCATAATCAAGATAAGTTATTCAGGAGATGTTTCAAGTTTTCTTAATGAACGGAGTGCTGCACCACTGAAAGTTTTTTTAGATGCTTGAGTTGTAAACACGGCGGCATATAAAAGTTGATAAGAATGTACGAATGGATCACTATTAAGCATTGCTCCGAGAGCGCTAAATTCGCGAAGGGCTTCAGCAACTCTTATCGTTCTTCTTATACCGCGTGAGATGATTTAGTGAAGCCGAAAATTCCGATATATCTTCGTGATGCGATTGTTTTTCTAATTTTGCAAGGCAAGGATGTTAGGCTCGTTCATCGAGACATATCTGGCTTTTAAAGAGTCCATCCGACATCTCTACCGAAGACAGAAATGAAACTTGCCAAGTCGCCACCCCACCACGCAACTGTGATATTGTGAATTATTTCTTTCGGCATGTAGATCAGAGTGACGACAAGATGCGCCACATTCATATGTAGAAGGAGCGTGTGCACACGACGAACCTTCACGATTTGATTCCTGAAATTCACTTTATGGTCGTAACTGCAATTATTGGGAAGCATTATGACTGCTAGATCGCGATTTTTGACAACAGTGGGTAAAAGGGCTACTGTCAAAAACGATGAGTGGAGGGTTCTTTTCTAGGTTTTTTTGGTTGGCCTAACCTTCAGAGACAGCTGTCGAGCATCTCACCTTTTCTGAAATACAACGGCTCCCCAATTCCTTCAATAGGCCGCGTATGCGCCAGAATACAACTTTTCTGGACCTCTACAAATATTTTCTGACGCGGATTATGAGGACATCATATCTGTGTACATCTTTGTATGTGGTGGTGCCCACCTGCCTGTCTGCAGTTTCTACACAGCACAGGTGTGACGAAGTGGTGAAGAAATTTTATAAGCATAATCAGCGCTGTATAGTGATCTCCTTTCCTCACCTTGTACCAGTTATCATTTTTGCATGAAGCAATGATAATTTAATGTCTCATGAAACTTTCAGATCCACTTGAAGGTGCCGTAAAATTCACGAGTGAAGTGCAAACTACTACTAATCACGCTTGACCTAAGAATAAATGATTTCCGCATAGGAATTATACAATTGGCCGGCTTCGTGGGGAAACGTGCCATTAAAATCTTTGTGCATTCTTCAGGAAATCCGAATCGCCGGTTGATCTGATGCACTAAAATACAAGAGTTATATTTCATTCTTCGGTTGCTTTCTTTGTCGAGAAGAACCATCTCGCAAATCGGGGTGCAGTTTTTAACTGCTGTCAGAATGATGGTGATAGAACCTTGCATTTTTGATAGTGGCATAATATGGCTTCCTCGTTTAAAGATTTAAAAACTTCCCGCTTCTGTTTATGATGAAAGCACAATCCTATGAAAGAATGTTTTCCGCGTCGACATGCGGAAAAATTCACTGTACGAAACAACTCAGTATCGAACCTGTCAATGTTCTGCAAACCTCTCTTCAAAATGAGATCAACACATTCAGGGATATTGCTGTTAGCAACAAAACGTCATAATGGAGCATGTGAAAATCGAAACGATCCGATGGAATTTCTCTGTAGCAGCAAACGATTGGCACCGTTCTTGTAACGCATTTAAAATGCGGCAGAAAACGCAGACGCTATGGCGGTCTTACGCTTTAGACGCCATAGGTTTTTAGCCGCAACATAAAAATTAATGAGATAACTGTGGCTTTACCGGATTACCGGTTATACTTGAGGCGCGGATACTTCAGACCATTTGAAGCCACTCTACTGTGTTTAAGCCGGCTTAGATTTCTGAATGGAGCAATACTTTCTTGGTAACAACGGCGTAAAGAAATCGTAGCTCACAGCCAAAAACTTCGTCAGTAAAAATCCTTTTGATGCTGAAAATTTTTTAAAGCAGCCAAGATCACATAAGAAATGTTGCTTTCAACCAAGATGGGGCTACCAGGCAGATTTATAATTTCTTCCTGATGGATGGTTCTTATATATCGCGAAGGAATATTCTCGAATAAAATTTTTGCTTGTAACTTACATCCAGTAGATTATAAATAATACAAGTGGAATAAAGCGAAAGCAGTGTTCAGCAATGGCTCGTCATCAAAATTGCATACTGTTAAATTTTCTTTCAGGTCAATGCTACCGAAGGGATCGACGCTACATTGAGTGCTGATCTGCTTGCTTCATTACTCCACGGTGCTCGAGTCAATCTTTGAGCAAATAAAGTGCACAATAAATTCTTTGAACAAATTTAATGCATGACCACATCAATTGATTTGCAAAGGGTGAATTTGAATAAGAAGGAGGTGAACTAACCTCACAAGGATGACGAACATCGTAAAGTTACCAACAAGCGCAATGCAGAAGCAAATACAATAGCACACTGCGGTTAGATAAGCGGAAGAACTCATGACGGCGCGCGGGTAGGATCGCGGATCCGAACAATTCATTAACATGACGCTTCTCCTGCAGAATATATATCTCTTGGACACATTTTCACTAACGCACATAACACACATGTCTTCAATGATTCTCAAATTGAAACAGCACCACATTTAGAAAAACCCACACATACGTACAAAGTTGATGAACAAAGCAAATTTTACACAAGAATACGGATAAACAACATATTGCAAGTTAACGGCTTCAAGCCCAAGCGCATGCTAACTTCGATATGTACCTAAAGAATTTGCGACCCTTATTTCTTTTCCGCGGTGGAGAAAATTGGCGCCCATCGTCGGAGAGTTTTCCGCCTCTTTCGCGCCCTTTTCAGCGATTTATAATATAGGCACATTCCGTTTGCATAAATCAGCGATGTTTCCGCAATCGACTTCTATATTGCGCATTTACAAATATGCCGTCTTATTACTGTGGAAGCATGAGCACTTTGTTCGCCATACTTTTTTGGACCCGAATCACTCTTCGCAAGCACATAAAAGGTGAGGAATACCCACGAAATTTACTAGTTAAGTAGTCACCGTCAAACGCTGACAAGTTGTCGTCGACCGTTGCTCGCAAAACAACACTTATGGAACAATTTTTGCGCTACTGCTAATTTCCTGTCAGAATGTGGTGGGCAATATATTTGCAGCGTTCATTTTTAGTAGCTTGAGAGATAGATTGTGAGTGATAAACAGAGAGTGCCTGGGATACTAGCCTAAACCTGAACTCAAGTGTAGACTCTAGTTCCAACACAATGAAGCAATCTTCAGGATATAAGCCGACATACTATAAGTTTCCCATTTTTCAGAAATAATGCTAACCACAACATCATGTTTTGACATAGATTTGCGTTTGGGAATAAGCCTGTTTCTGACCTTAGATTTCTAGCTATAGAAGGCCTATGTAAATACTTCACATTTGTGCCTATCGTGTGATGGATTGACGGCAGGAGGAAAGAAAGAGCTTATTCCAAAACTGAAGTGGAATGAAAATCTCCTCAACGTTTAGGGTCGTTCCCATATAGGCCCATTTTTTCCCAAGGCGTGTCACATAATGCATCGTGTGTCACTTCTCAGTAGCCTACTTCATTGGAGATATTCTCAGCCGTCTTAACGGCATCTTTTGCTAAATTCTTGCAAGTAGTGCCAACAAAGGACATATCCTTTGTAATATAAGCGAGAAAAAGAGCGAGAGTTTGATTTTAGTGTAACTGACGGGAGAAATTTTTATAGCGACACCAAGAAGAATCACAGGCTAATGAATGCGGTATACATCACGGGACAGTTAAATTAAAACAGTCCCTTTGCAGAGTATAGGTTCAGTGAAAAGAAAAAGCAGGCTCCTGTTCAGAAGGAGGTGAATATTTGGTTAAATAGGAGCAAGCTCAGACAGGTGAACTTCTAGAATGATTTCGGCTCCAGCGTATACCTGCTTATCGTCGGAGGTTTCATAAAGCAGCATGATGAAGTTCGTCGAGATTAAAGGCGAATGCGTGGTTTGCATTTTTATGACTGCTGGATGTCTCAACGCAGCAATCGATATAGTCGATGCTTGTGATCAGTGGTCGCTGTTCAAAAACAACTCCAGCGCAGAATTCATTCATCAAGAACCGCATGAATTAAACTAGTAAATGTTCATCGAGTTTTTTCACCTAAGATGAGCGAAATCATTACTTGAACCGACAAATCTTTAAAAAACTTCCATTTTTCGGCGTTAGACCACTTAAGAAATCGGCGTTCGTCTGACGCTGAACTGAATTCCGATAGGTTAAAAAAACTGATGGGAAAATAATAATTAGAATCTCAGCTTGACATAGCTTGTGCGCACTTCATAGACTACATATTCTCTCACAGTTACTTTCCACTTTTTGCTTAAATGCCGCTTCCTTTTCACTTCGTTTTCCAACATAAAAATTAACCACAAAGATAAGAAAGGCTTACTGAGGTTTCACCTAATCCTATAGCTGTATTACAAGTAGCCACGAAATGTGAACTATGGTGGTGACAGGTTGCACGCCATCGTATTATATTAGCTATTGGAGGTGCCAAATATCGTCAACGTAGTGCAGCATGCATCAATTTTACGGTTTCGGACGGCTACTGAAAAGGCTAATTACACACAATTTCTAATCAGTCATATGTTATAAGGGCAGCAAAGTTCAAGACCGAAAGCTGCAGCTCATAATTACTATCAAATATGTCGAGAAAGTGACTGATGAAACTCTTTGGAGATTACTGAACTACTGCCTTCAGTAGATGCAGCAGTAAGCGAAACTCAGCTCTCTCTTAAAAGGATGAATCGAAAGGGACATTCTTCAATCACCTCACCACTCGAGTAAGCAAGAATTCAGTGGAGTGCGGCAACCATCTACTGATGGTCGGAAGGAAGTACGACTTATCACCGTAATTATCACTTGCAGTGCACAGTTGAAGAAGCTCAATTAACTATGTCCGCTCAAGAAAGCACGTTTCCTAAACATGCTCCATTACCAAAAATACCACTTCCCATAGCGAATCTCACCTAAACAACATAAGAGCTGCTCTTTGAGAGCTACAATTCATCGGACTACAGCAACATTTTGATATCTTTGCAGTAAGTTTTCAGTAGTCTATGTAATCTGCAGAACGTTCGCAAATGTTAATGTGGCTGAATACTGGTTGGGAACTAGGTGACGGAAATCTTAATGCTGCTGAAACCTCGTTTCAGAGGTGAGGTGTTGTTGAATCAACCCACGTCACATAAACTGTTCTTAGTGCATGTTACCTCAAAACAGAACAGGTGATGTAGGATAATAACGTAATAAGAAAGTTGGAAATATCGCACACCTGCAAACTATAGGAAAAAGAAAGCCACACATAAAAATGGAAAAACGAAAATGTGAAACGGCTGCAGCAGAAATGTTTGGCGAGCGAAGTTTTGAGCGCTTTATGTAATTGGCAGGGAAAGTTTTGAAGGCCAGCTGGTGTCTGCGGTAGGAGTGTTTAGCGGAGGCAGAATCGGGCTCATGTGGCACTTGAAGGATGGCATATCATCGGTAGGCTGCCGAAAGCTGGAGTGTTGCCGTGGAGGAACGCTTTGCGCAAGGTGAGAGTTCATTTTACGAAACACGCCCCTTAAAAAATTGAAAACTTTGTGGAAGTTTGATTATGTGAAGCTGCAGTCAGATGTGGCTTGCAAAGCTCTTATATATTCGCCCTTCGGCATTCCTCATACAACATTGTGAGAAATTGTTAGCGACAAGGCATAATCGTTGTGAACTTTAGTTCGACTCATCCAGACAGCAGCTATATTTCAAATCTTGGCCCTTTAAACTTTCCAGTGACTAAATTCTTCACCAATAAAGCGAATTTTATGAAGAAGACATAATCAACGCTGAAGACGAGTTGGTAATTTCGTTGAAAGAAATGCAGTTTTCAACATTTTGCGTCGCATATATCAGTTGTGCTTTATTGCGCATGATCAGCAGATGAACAGAATAGCAAAGTAAATCTAATGATTGTATGTTTTCTAGGTAGCCTTCATCGCCAATTATGAAAATGCAACAGTGAAATGCAGTATGATTAAGCCGATAGTGTGATAGGTTTTCATGCAAAAAAGGCAAAAAATAAACGCTCAAATTTAAAGTATTTTACTTCTGTTGCCTAAAATTCCGGCTTTCGTAGCTTTTAGCAGCAAAGCACACGCTGGTTCAGCGAAAAGAATTCATCAGGCCTGTTCACTTGGTGATAATGTGCCCATAACTGATCGAAAATATATACAAATAGCATAGGCGACATGTGCCAAAATTCGTTTAAAAACTCTGAAAAATCTTCCAGTGACTGGAGGTCACTTTAAAAAAGCGATCATATGCAAAATTATGACATGGCAAAACTGTTTTATCGAAACTTGGAAAATGTTCTCATATAAAAAAGCCTAAAAACAGCTGAACAGATACTAACTCATCACCGCAAATGAATTGTTTCATTTGACAAAGGAAACGCAACATAATCATGGAACGAGATTGAGCAGCTGAAAGGTTTCCACTCTTGAATAATTTCCATCGCGACTGCAGATAGTTTTAAACCACCTCCAAAGCTGAATAATAACAGAGTTTTAAACCACCTCAAAAGCTGAGCAATAATAGTTGCGCATCTACTCATATTGAGGAAGCGCTCTGGTTACACACTATCATAATTATACTGAAAATTTATTGTACATGCAACTTTTCCAAATGAGTGAGGTTTTTGTTAAGTGCACACTTGATTCGAAGTTGCATTTCAGTGGAGATTTTTATTCATAAAAGTTTCCGTAATAGTACATGTTGCAACAGCGACAAAAGTTTCCATCACAAGTGCAGTTGGAGGAGTAATGATGGAAGCCATACAAGAGCAGTCGAGCTGTACTTTGCCTTCGCATTATTATGATTCGTCTCCATTCTTGCTACGCGAAGAACACACAGCTCGGCATCTCATAGATATTCTGGATTGATTCAAATGCAATTCACTGACACAAAGCATTTTTTCTTCGCACCTTTAATCAACTGAATCACTTTCTTTCGGGCTACAACATTGCGAATGTAGCCGTTCGATTTGCGCTTTATCGTTCTCGCAACCATTAAAAGTTCACATCTTTGGAACATAAAACTTTATCGTTAAAATGTTGAAGCATAATGGCAAAGCGTATTTTCGCGCCAGCTAAATCACTTCACAATTCACTGTAATTCTTCCCAAGACAATTAAAGCCTAACATTCTAAGTTTATTTCGCGCTCATGTCTATGTTCTCAATTAAAGCAACGTTGTGAAGGTAGCACAGTATTGAACAGCGGAAATCCGAGGAAGTCTGCGCAAGCCGGTGAACGAAAAATTCATCAAAAATGCATAAATATATGCACAGATTTCTGCTAGACACGTTAGATGGGTAAGCCACAAAGGAATGATATGCATCTGATCCATGCAGACCCGTCGGTGCAAAAAAAGGAACCTGAGATGCTTGTTTTACGTCGACTGAAGCAGTCGATTTGACGAAGCAAATCACATGGCACACCTAACAATCCATCAACGTCGTTTTAAACCTTAACGACAACCGCGATAATGGAAAACCACAAAAGGAAGGAATAATGCTTATGAATGTTGTCCAAGCTCGGCTCCATCGCATGAAAATGTGACAAATAAACTAATGCTGCAGACAGCGCAATTTTAAAGTTGTCAAAAGCAGCAAAACGATTGCTCAGTAGTCGCGTTGCTATTTATGCAATGCATGTGCAAGATAAACACATCTTTAAACAATTCCTCGCCGTCCTCTGCAGATTCCGCTACGACGAATAGACCAATCGTGGGTTACACCACACTATCGACTTACCGCATAACCAACCTGCCAGATGGCTGCAAAGTTGCTTTTTTTCGAATATACGAACAGTGAATCGCCCGTTTTCCATTTTTCCATGTTCATCAAGTTTGCTGTAGGAACGCGTGCAGGAAAGGATTTCAAAAATTTCAAGCGATTCCCTCACTAGCTTATTTCGAGATCTTAGAAGGCCACTTCTGCATTGCACGGAATTCTGCAGAATTTACGTTCGCCGAAAAGTCCCCTGAGGTCGTTAGCTTTATATTCCACACCGTTTGTTGCAAAATGCATAGAGTACTGATGCAAGGACAAGAAGCCCTTCCACTCCGTGAACATAGGGAATATTACCACGTTGGAGTTGTTTTCAGCGCTCGTTATGTTGCATCTGCCAACTTCAAACATCATGGACGTTTTCATAAGACAATACGTCAGATGAAACTAATTAGTTCTCGTTGCGTTAAGGAAAGCTGTGTCTTGATACAATAAACAAGTATTTTTTTGCTATGGAACATCCACCTCTAACAGGCTCCACTCTTCCGGCCAGTCTTTTACTCTTCATCCATGCGTACCTTCATTATTGGCGCGATCTAGTTTCGAAGCTAATAGTCAATACATAAATGCAACACTGCTTCATCGCAGCAAGAATTCGCCATTTCGCTTGCATAACTTTTTTTGTATACACACGAGCGCTTGGATTCAATTCGCTCCCTTTCCCTCTCCTCACCTTTATGCTTTTAAGTCACCTGCTGCTACAGAAAACATGGAATGTTTGCTGATGAAAATTATTTGCCGGATCTCTTGCCCGCAAGGTGGTCGAGTAAGACTCCATTGGCAGAAGTCGACTGGTAGGATCACACTCCGAAATGGAAATGCAATTTTTCTATTTTGGAATAGGGCTGTTTCCTTCTGACTTATGAATGACAAAATGGTTTACTAATTAAAGCGAACTACTTATTTCTCAGAGAAGCCAAATATCTTTCCTACAGTCATCAGTTAGAGAGTCCAAGCTAAAGTCAGCTGAATTCAGTGTAAATTTGATCCGTAAATCTGCAGCGAGTACGATCAGCCTGAAGAAATGACACCCCGAAAGAATAAAAATTTTAGCACCATAGGTCTGAGGCGATAACAAATTTCTTTGTGCACTGGATCCCTTTGACGCTAATTTTTCATAAACTGTGCGACGCCGTTACGATGTTTTAACACCCACACAGACATCACTTCCGCGTCCCATAACACTTTAAACACACCGACTACAGCAAACAAAACCTACAGAAGCATTTAGATGGACGAAATTTTCCTATCATTAGCCTTATTTAACAACTAAGAAAATAATCTCATCAAAGGTTATTTGAGAAAATGAATAAGAAAAAATAACAAAGGCAATATATATTTTAAAAAAAAACATCGAAGTGAAGTGCTGAAATGATTTCCTAAAAAAAGTACATCGATGCAGTGAACGCATTTTTCGAAGCGTAAAGCCTCATTAACTTTAAATGAGAGTTTATGAAGCATTGTTCACTCTTACTTCAGCGAATTTTTTTGTCGCCCTTCAGGGTTCAAGTTTTGTATAGCTCATATTATTTTCAAGTGTGATGAAAGCAAAGTTACTCTGAGAGAAATTTAAGTGGATGAATCTTATTAAAGAACGAATGGAAAAATGCAACAAGCAGGTACACACTTTCCCTCATATGTCACAAGCCTTTGAAAGAGACGAGGAACGAAACTGCTTAGGGCACCTCGCTTGGTGCAGCTTAGACGCCCCAAGCTTCATTAGTCTAGGTTTCATTGTCCGTAAGACGAAACCACCAAGTAGTTAGGCACATGCGCACTCATAGGCACACGCATATTTGCACACAAATGCACGTAAGCGCGCATAAGTACATAGACAGACAGACATGCATGCACACAGACACAGACCCAATACACGTATGCAAACCACACGTGCATGCGCACGTATGCATGTGAGAGGCAAATCATCGAGTATGATAAAAAAAAAAAACGCTCAAAAACACACAATTTGATTAAGATTTCTTTACTCTTTCTTTCTTTGGAAAATAATTTACATTCATTTAGATATATGAAGATATTGCTATTCATCGAAATTTCACAAGCAGTGTCAAAGAATAAGAAACTCAAACAAAACGAAAGAAGATAACCATTATGCACTGCTTGTTAAGGCTATTCCTTGGCCACTCATTGATTCTACTGGATTACTATGATGAAGTATATGCGCGTCTGATATCTTGGGAATCGTTTTGCATTTGAGTATCAATACAGCGAAATCATGCATCAATCGGCAGTGAGCGAAAGTTGTTCGGCCCGGTCGATTTGATCGCTTCGTGTTGTCTCATCAATGTTCGAACAAATTTAGACTCATTTCTGATTAAACATGCAAGCGCAACTTTGGATGATTCTCCACCTACCACGCACCGGTTTCATCAACTGCTAGATGTAAAATCACGTGATCGAACCGGCCAAATTGGCTAATCTTTCCAGGATCCAAATTAGCAACACTGCATCAACCTCACTGTGAGGCAGAACTGGTTGCGTGTGAAACTACTAAGTTGTCGTCAGGAATACTTAGCACCAAACTTTCTGCTCTACCGTCGGCTAAATGCAGTTATATTTTCCTGCTGCAACAAGCAAATAATTCTTGAGAAGCCTTCGATGAGAATAACGCTTCAGATGTTATGGCGTGAAAAGTGGGCTCCATTTATGTTTTATAAAGCACAACAATGTTAAAGTCGTTCTGCAAATGTAAACATGGAGCAGAAGTGCAATAGGATTTAGCTTGCACTTCTTCGCTTATGGAGCTGAAAATAAGGAAGTCAGGTTGGCATGGAGTTTAAGAAACATCTGGCTTACTTGGGAACCAGGTTAGGACGGGGTTCGCTTCGATACTTAACGTCATTTGAAGAAATTCTTATCTATTTAAACTATCCGCTAACATGCCGAAAAATATTTCTTAATGGATATGTGAACTGAAGCCGAAATGAAAAGTACAAGCTCAGGCTGCGTTATGTTCCAGAACAGTAAAAACTGTGAAATAACTATCGTAATTGCACGTCGATATGATCCTGTCTCCATAAGCCATTTGAAATTTCGAACTATGTAAGCCCCTTTTTCCTAGGCTTTCGGGTAATAAGAACCCTCAGTATGTTAAATGTCAGCCCATCCACACTCTTCCCGAGCTTTTCAATTTTCCCCCACAATCGGAATTGCCATAATCATGACAGGCGCTTGGAAAAAACATCTACCGCTGTACTTGCCGGCATGACTAATCATAAGCTCGTCTTTTCATCTTCGCTACATTGAGACGCTTTATTAGCGACATCTGAGAATTTCACTCCCACCATCGCATTTAAAACAAACGTTTACCGACGGACTTTTCGGAATTTGTCATTAGAAAACAACGAAGAAACTCCTTAGGACGCTAAATGTTGAGTTTAATGTTTAAAAAACTAAGCACAAGTTTTTTCACAAATATGCTACAATCGTTTCCAATTTGAAGTAGGTGGTGAAGTCGAGTTTGGTGGCTTACTGGGAATCAACTGAAACGACGCTTATCTCGAAATTGGATCAATTTCTCGAACGTCAACGTGCACTTCTTTTTCACTGCTCCAGTGAAAATCAATCTTTGGAAAATGTTAAATATCTTGCCTTATTGAAGTTGCAGTATCATATTCGCTATAAGAAACAGATCTGTCTTCTGCATGCGGCATCAAAACACACACCAGATGAAGTGCTCCCAGTCGCTTCAAAATGCTCATCAAAATTGAGCTAATTTTGTGAAATATCAGGCAAATAGAAAACAGTGCAGCAAGGCTGGCACAACCGGTGCATTTGCATTCCAGCTCTCCACTTCCAAGTACCAAAACAGATGAAGAAATATACTTGAAGAGCCAAGTAGCATTGCGTTTGCACGACATGTGTCTTCGCAATCCCACTCATTGCACCATTCACTTGCATGAAATGCCAGCAAATAATAAAAAGCGCATAACAATATATCCACATTTTAACTAAATAGCTTTTCTTTCAGCCGACTAGTGTAAAATGAAAACCTGACTGGTCGAATATCAGTGCGAATTCCTGAGCAGTTTGAAGCTTGAATGACTTTTTCCACACTTGACGGATGCAACCAGATTGCTCGTGATTAAGGTAATCCTATCGTGCAAATAATGCTCTGGCTTCAGCACTTCGGAAGTACCAGACGCACAGGGAAAAGCAAGCATGCAAACAGACAAATGGATGAGCAGGGAGACATACACGCGCACACGTACACATGCATGTTTATGAACGAACAACAAGTTGCCACAATGCGCTTTACTAATACATACTTGCAAAAACGGGAAGAATGATGCTGTAGCCATAGGTTTACCTGATTGCATAAGCACTGAATTCAGAAAAAAATTTGCCACCCCCATGAAGTTAAACAGTTCCGAATTTGAAGCAGTCATGTCAGCAACTCGTACAGATGTTGAGTAGTAGAAATTGGAGCGATGAGTTCATAGCATTATGTGCACCATATTTCATCATTGCAGCCTTTGCATATCGCAAAGTGTGCCCATACGACGGAAGTTAAAATATACACAAACTTCGAACTGCAGTAGTATGATTTGCTGGAATTTATGAAAGCATATTCGAAAACTCAGAAAACAAGGACGGCTGTCTTAAACGCAGGAAACAAGCTATAAGAAGCTATTGTTGCGCACAAAAAAAACCTTTCGTTTGCAAGGCACAGGATATTGTCTGCAACGCATTCCTTCGTAATCGCATATTAATATCCATGCGCGTGTATTTATAACGGGTGTCTGGATTAAAAGTCACAAATAAAGCGCCATAAGTCTTCTCATACTAAAGCATTTTCGTGGTTTGTAATGAAGTATGTGTCAGTTTAATGCATCTTACATTTGGATGGGCAGAAGTACTCGGGGGGGGGGGGGGGGGGGGGGTGGAAGAATTTTGACTGCAAAAGGGAGGCGTTTATGAGAATGATAGCAGCATTTTGAAGCGCTAATCGACAAAGCTTGGAGGAGGTGATCTCTGTCTGAATCGCCGAATTTCGGAAAAAAGTTAATCCGCGCTGAGGGGACATCGAATGGCGGCACTGTGTTGAGGAAGGTGGTGAATACGAAACGAATGCTTCAAATGCAAACGAGATGCAGCACATCATCCCACTCGCACGCTATTCCCATCGCAGTGCACTACGCATTAACAGATTCACCTCAACTTTGCTCGTTGACATTCCTCGCCGATGTTTCCAGCGCTAATTGCGTTCACTTCTACAACCATCGTCGGCATCCATAGGTCCTTGTGAAACCTTGTTGTGTCACTATATAGATGAAGTGCTATCTCGAGTCGTATGCTCAATTTTTCAGTGTCGATGTTGCACCAATACATAGCGTTTGGCCATCATCAACTGTGTATCAGGCCAGAAATATTGGAAATCACTATCGCCTTATAATTCGCAAAAAATTGCGAGGACAGTGCATTGACAGAAGGCATCACATGTCCTATGGCCGTAGGAGTTATTAGATTATAAAAAGTTTGGGTATCGTTGATTTGTAGAAGGAAGGGGTCCACTGGAATATGGCCTGCTCTTATACTGCTTACCGATTTCCTCAACTTGCATTCGTGAGAGAAAGCACGCCGTTTAAGAACTGCACTAATTATGCGAATAGCATAGTGCGTGAAAATGTGAAAAAATCGAATAATATACCACACGGATTTGCTGCACGGTCACTTCAATTCTTTCAGACCTTTCCCCAAATTGTTCCTCAAAAATTTCTTGCACAATCCCAGAATGTGGCTCATTTCTTCACATCTGCTTTCCCTGATTGAGGTTTGCTTTCAATGCCTCTCAATGAGGCATGATTTTGTTTGACTTTTACTGCAGTTGCTGGAAATGTGCAAAACTATACTGAAGGGATTTGCAAAAATTGCGTAACGTGTATTTCAAATTTTCCAATTAGATCTAATTGCCATTGATAATTTATCGAATCGTCAACATCCGATGTATGGCATTCTTTGAACAGTTAACACCAAACATCATTTCCAGTTGATGGAAATGATTCAACAAACTCATTAAGATGTTTGCTTTAATGAATATTTATGTGTTGAGAATGGCAAATTTTTGCATATCGATTGATGGGATTGAAATTTCGTTTGTTGACTTGTTGGAAGGAAACAGTTACAGTTTGTGAGAAAGTTAACGTTCCTGGGTGAGGAAACGAATCAACGTACAAGCCGATGCCAACACTACATAACCTCATAGTGGCTCTTGCTGTAATGCGATGCGCTTTTATAAGTTATTTCAACGTTTTCAGAGGTGCATAATAATGAACTCCATGAAAAGCAATCAGAGCGTCGATGATGCGTCTCAAAAATGAAATGAGGTTCAATTGCACACGAAAGCGCAAAAACTCAGCAAACTTCTTAGGTATTATTATATGCAAAAGCACGTAACCTTGTTATTTTTAGGCAACTGTTTTGGAATGTTCAGCAACCGTTAAGTGTACCAAACCATGACAACCAATCAGCAATGAATGATTTAAAAGGTACCACAAAAAATTTTCGAAAAAATCGCTGACGGTTCATGACTAGCAAGTGGGACTATAAACACTTCATCCAACATAGGGCGTACGGTTTACGAAGATTGATGCTGTTCCTGCATTTGAAATAAAAACAGACAGCATTAGCGACATAACTTGATACGCCAAAGTGATAGAAACTTTAGGCAGTAGATGTTTCAACACAAGAGATGCCTTTTGTGAGTATAAAATGACTTTACTTCACACGGTTCGACGTGAAACTGTGAGCGATAAAAGTTCAGAGAAAATAATTGTTGGCAAAATAACTTTTACTTAATTACGAAATAATTCTCTCAATCATTATTAATCGTAGCGCAATATAACGGATACGATAAAAATGAAAGTATAACACGCTTCGCCTTGGAAACGAATAGAAAAAAGTGACACTGCTTCATGTATGAATAGATACACTTAGTAAAACACACCGCTAGATGTGATGGGTAAAAAGATAGTAGCCTTGAAGAGACACAACTTAGATTATGTTATGCGATATCGCCAAAATGATGCAGCCATCTTCACATTTCATACTGCTAGAAAATCGACAGCTTACAATACAGCTTTATGAACAAATCCACGCTATCAACATTTTCGATCTGCTGGAACTCTAACCAACCACCGAAAATAATGTTGCCGGCAGAAAGGTGAAGGCTATCGGTATCTAATTAACTTGCATAGCTGAATTCATAAGGTGGGAGCAAGTTTATCGCCGTTCAAACTGGCTTCGAACAACTGTAATATATCCTCATGCATAACTTCAACCTAAAAATCAATCCAGAAATTATCCGAACATTATTCATTCTATTAAAATTGTTTTTTGAGTCCAGTGTAGACAACACGCGGTGCACCTCCTCCTGGATTGCCAAATGGTTCAGCTAGAAACGACAGATCATATGCACATGCACAAAGCTATCGTCGCTACAACGCTCTCTTACTAACGCCCCTTTGCAGCGAAAAAATTGCATTAAAAGCGCCTATCAGCAAAGCATCACCAACGCTTTAATATTCACATCATGCATGCATTGATCTAGCGTGCATCACGTGTAGATCGAAGAGAAACTGCCTAACTAAGCTTTCAGTCAAGCCGATTTTTGACATAGAATGAACAAGTTGAATCATCTTCTCGAAATTCTCCAAATGTGTCCAAACGGAAGACTACGCCCTCTGAACATTTCTAAAAAATCGTTGTCAAATCCCTTATGCGCAAAAGTGCAGTATAAAAAAGCAGAAATCATCGTCAAACTGTGACTCGACTTTGTCTAAATTCATTTGAAGGCGTTTCAAGACGCCTCAACTTGATTTTTCTTTTCGAACTGGATAATTCCTCTTCTCTACTGCCCCTTAAAGAGCCTCATTTGAGAACAACATTACCGCTCACCTTGAACATTGTAAATAAACGCTCATTTAATGTAATATATTTTTGAACGAATATCTCGTACAAGAAGCACTATAGAATCGCCGCGGAATCCACCACACTGGAAGTAATTTGAGAGACCTCAAGGAACATATGATTTTTTACGGTGGTGAGAAAAAGGACGAGTGCTGAAAATAAATTAGTGAGCAAGTGTCCGTGGGAGAACTGTTCACCATCTGAATGTCTGCCGCGTGAACGCTTTGTGAGCAATTCGCAATGGTAAAACAATCTCTCCGTGTAGACACCTTTGTGATGTCCGTGGACCAAGTTGCAAATGTTTTCTCCGGATCCTTAATGATGCAAGAATAATGCGACCAATTCGAACAGGGTTACTCTGGAGTAGGGAATATGCAGTTCATTTTCTTCGTTTATTGCTTTTGACTTAAGTTTAACTAACTATCCTACTTTAACCGACAATCTGCTCCAGCATCGCGTTGCTTGTTTCAGCTGCTGTAGTATAGATTTTTTAAAGATCTTCACAAGGACAACTTATCCGTGAACCGCGATGCGGGGCCCACAGCAAATAGTATACAATTTGGAGGCAAGGTTGATTATTTGAGTTCATTTTGACACATTGAAAAAGCGTGCAAACAAAAACTTGGAGTCGCAGGAAGGAGGTAGCTCAATACCACGTAATAATATGTCAAAGAAGAATATAACACAAGGATATGGATTTTTTCAGTCGGTCAAGAGGGGAGAGGCTTCCCAGTGATGTAAATTGATATAGGGACAATGCAGTTATGTGAAATTAATATGGAGCTATTACGGTAGTGCCATATTAGCATACTGGCGCCGTGGTAAAGTCGTGTTAATATGAGGCTATAATGGTAACGTGCCTGAATACAGGGGCATCATGGTATCATGACACTACGTAAAGGTACCACGGCGATATCAATAAAGGAGGCATCATCGTTACATGAAACACATGGAGTGTACCTAGGTAATGTGACAGAAGCATGATAGCACCACGATAACTTGACATCGTTATGAGAGCATCGTGACAAAGTGGCATCATATAGGAGAACGACTGCAATGTAGCTTCAACCACGCCGTTCTAACTAATACTGTGCTTTGGTTTTAGAATGACTTCAAAATCGAAGAAATACGTTTATTAAGCTTAACCGATTTAGCAATATTCGAAGGAAATAGTATGGATTGGAAAGGCTAACACTGATGAAAACATTGCGACTGTGTATGCTTGACTTAAGAGCGGCAAATCAATTAGAACGATCAGCGCACTTTTGCTGTGTGCTTTGTTATGCAAAACGATGCTGAAATCGGTCGGGAGCTGCAAGCTTTTTCGCACATATGCACAAAATTCACTTATGTGACCATTTTAGGCGATTCAACTTTTATTAATTTTCAAAAGAATTTACAGAAACACATAAGACATCCTCCTTCCTTTATGCTGAACCTCATCGATTCTGTCCTAATCAAGCACCCATTTTTTAGCATTTTGAAATATGCACAGCTTGATTAGAGAGAACTCTTGATCACGTCAATGGGATAGAGCGTGACAAGTGAGCTTAACCTTAGATGAACAGTTTTTAGTAAACTCTAAACCGTTTATCGTCGGTTTATTGATGAAATCAGCAGCCACAATAAGCATTGTAAGAAAATCGAAGAACGCTTTAGTCTGACGTTTATGAGTCGAGGCTGAAAACACAAAGCGCTTCTTTCTTTTCCTTATTAACAGAATACGTCCGGTAATACTGCCACTGTAGCTTTCACTGTTCCTTTGATATGCCGGGGTAAGTGTCAAAGAAGAAACTGCAGTTACCATCATTTATCAACAACCGTTTATAAGAATGGTGAGCAAAGAAGTTGAGCAGAATACTGAGCAGATGATCACCACTGCCGCAAATAATGATGTTATACGGCGTTGCTTACCATTTGCACTGCAAACGCTGAAGTGCTCTTCTCGTAGAAACCGCCAACCTACATAAATACGAACGCAAAATGTTGTGTGCATATTTCGTCGGTAACATTGTTTCAATATTCAAAATGATGTGTTGTTGTTGCTGTTAAGGTTCACATTCGACTCGTTTCATCAGCATAACGAATCCATTGCTTGAATGAAGCGCATATGAATTTATCAACGTTGCGACCGTTTGTTCGTGCATGAATATATGCTCTGAATTCTAAATGTTACCTGTATTCCATGCCATCTGCCTGCACTAAAATGAAATTAATACTGCTTATTCGATTTCCGTTAGTGTGCAGCTCATATGAAAAGCAAGACTTTCGTTGCAAACCGCAAATGTACTTCTTCTAAGAAGCGTTGACGTTAGTGAAATAGTTTCCTATAAAACTGTTTGGCATCAAGACCGACAGATTTTTTTTGATTGAGGATATACGTCCTCTACTCTATACCCTCACCATATCGAAATTACAGATAAATGCATTTTTCTTCAGAAAATGCATGAGTGAAGGAAAATGTGAACTATTTACGAAGACTTTTATACGACACGAAGAGAGCAACGAATTACGCAACAAAATATACGATGTGTTAATGTGCAACATATTCATAAAAACTACAGCTTAAATGAAACGTTCTTTACGTGGATAATACAATATTAAAAATGAGCGAAAAGATTGGAGTTAAACAAAATCCTCGGAATTTTACACAACAAATCCTATATAAAGCCAATGATGGCAACAATTTCACTATGCGAGAAACACGAAAAATTTCTTCGAAAAGCTACGATGCAATGGGAACATGATGCTAACTAAAGATGAATATTTCGATAACGATTGACAATGTTCGTCGGATGTATTTTCATTAACGAAGAGTAACAATGAAGTAAAAATGCAAAAAAAAAAAATTATGAGCTTGCATATTGAGATATATGAGTTGGCCATTAACGCTTACATCGGAAAAGATGCATAAAAAGGTGACAAAAATCCACCTATATTCCACATCGGGATTATTGCAGAAGTATATGTTGAAAACGGGGAATATCTATCAGGCAACATGCTTCAACATGTCTAGCACTCATCGAAAGCTGCAAATCCGCCATATGCCTACAAAAAATGGATAGAAGTACGTCAAGCAGACTGCAACGTTAGGGGTTCCTTTATTCCAACTTACGCTAATCAACCAGCTACTTATTTCCACACCTTTCGAAATTGAATAAATACACTTACCTATGAACTTCTGATGGCCTCTCAACTTAGCGTCGTCTTTTAAATATTCAAGAAGCACTGACTGTGCTTTATGTTGTCCGATTCTTCCCAATTCGTTTCTGCCAAGCTTACAATACCACTCACTTGTCTTTTACCATACTTAAATATGAACTAACGAAGAGAGCAAAAGTTTGATTTGAAGAGCAGCCCAGGTTACAGACTGCATCTAAAAAATTCCACAAATGCGTTTGGTCCCTAGAGATGGTGATTCATTTCTTCCACCCCAAGCATATTTTCCATCTCTTTCAACAGGAATCATTCCGAAACCGATAAGCAAAACAAAAAATTAGTTTCTGGTCACCAAAGACCACAAATTGTTATTCATAGAACTCCATCACCTCAATCCAATTGAAAACACCCAACAGGGAGGTTAGCCATGTTCCCATATATGTAGAGAAAGAGAATCTCAAAGCCATCTTTGGAGTAAAAATGCACGAATTGTATGAGACCAAAAACAGAAGAAAAAAATTGCATCGACTGCGAAGATTGAGGAATAATGATTGTCGGCAGCAACAGCACTTGCTCGAATCAAAGAATAATTTGAATGAAGAAGACGAGTTGCTACTGTTTTTTCATACTATAGATGTAACTGTCCATCTGTTTCTGCAGTTGTTTCAGTGTCTTTCTAACGCTGTATCCAAAGTGATAGATGATGAGCCCAATAATTGCCAAGCTGAAAACGATGACGTAAAAACGCCAGTAGCTGCGAAAATGTATGGGCGCATATTTCTTCAGTTCTGCCATCTTTCGTGAACGTGCCGATTGGGAAATGACACATGGATAGCCAGAAGCAGGTGCTCGGTGTCTGATAGCCATTTCCTCTGATGGTTCTCGTGCCGCTGTAGCTCCGTAGGTCGCCGAACGTAAGGGGAATGCAGTGGATCTAGTGAACGGCTGCAAAAATGATGGTTCGAAATGCTTCGTGAATGCCGTGCTTGAAATTGGGGTGGGTGCAGCAGGCACTTCTTGCGTTGATTTCGACTCGATCTGCTGTTTACTGGGACGCGATCGCGATCGAGAGCGCGCTGCGGGCTTCTCAGAAGACTTAACGGTCGCCTTCTGTTTCGATGGGGTTCTCTTCGAAGCTCGACTCGGGCTCTTTGAAGCAAGGCGCTTTTTATCCGATATGGCTCTTTTCACTGGGCTTTTTGAAGAGGCAACATTCCTTGCCGGACTCTTAGCCAGATTCCCCCTAGTCGCTGAATTCCTTTTGCTTAGTGGGCGCCTCATTACGCCTTCACCTTTCGTGGGGCTGCTTCTCATGCTTGCGGTTTTTGATCTGCTTGGGGAATTAGATGCAAGACGACGTGACGGTGATGGGGCATCTGACTTCCGTCCTCTGGATGTTGAACGTGACGGGCGATGCTGAAAATAAATACAGCTTATCAGAATCGTTTTAGCAGACGCTCAGCAGATCAGATGCACATATTGTTCGACAATCTTTGCAATGGGCTGCACTGTCAGACAACAATTAAGTTCAACAATTTCACCACTCAGAAAGCATGGTCACAAAGAAAAAACAAATCTGATAATTCTCAAGAGTCGAACGAATTTGATAAGAAGAAAAATTCTCAAGTTTTTTTACTGCGCTCTTCTATTTTTACGCCTCAAAGTGGAAAACATACGAAATGAATGTTAATACGAACATAGGGATATTCAACAGAACGTATTCTACACCTTCTCTAAGTTGCTACAGCAGTAGCAAAAAATTCTTACCAGATAAGCTAGAGGAACAGAAGTTTTGAAATGTCGACGCGAATAATAGAATTTTAGGATCACCATAGAATCCTAGTGAAGCATCCCTGCTACGATGCGACCAACATATGTGAGTGGATATGGCCAACTTTCGGCTTCAGACTTCAGCGGATCAACGTGGGGAAGCAGACCGCCATGGCGAAGAAGTAGAAAACGTGGCAACGTCAGTTCGAAATAACGAATTAAATATTTAGACAAGACTACCTTTGCGTACATGGCCTTACCACGCTTTCTTCATTGTGGTTGAGACCACGTCTTTTCTGGGAGTGTGGCCTGTGAACACCTCTTTTGTATGCTGGAGTCGCATCCATGGCTATGTCAACCTCGCCTCAAAATCTGGCAGCTTATTTCTCGCTAAAGCATATAGTTAGGCTGACCAATAACTATCATCTATTTGTCCCTGATGAAGTGCCCACGCATATCTGGTTTGGGCTTTTATATGGCAAAAAATTTCTCACACAATTCATGGAAGGAAAATGTGGATATGAAGCTGACAAAACTCAAAAGCTAGTTACCAGCATCGGCGATAAATGACAATGCCTTGTTTATGATATATTTTAATCTCTCTCCGATTAGTACACTTGGTCAACGACAACTTATCAGTATGACTGCTGCAGTATATACTGACTGTTGACATAAACGTCATCAACAGAACCACTGATGCTGAAACAAGTGTAAGACCTAGCTCACCACTCTATAGTAGATATCAAGGTTTTCGGACTGAAGGAAATTATGACTTTGCACTATGAAATGAGTATATATATATATATATATATATATATATATATATATATATATATATATATATATATAGTGCTAATCCCACCGATTAGTCGTTTCTGTGGCTACGATGTTGGTGCCATAAAGAACTAAAAGATTTGACAAGGAAACTAGTGCCGGTAAATTACATCAACGAAATAGGAACTTCCTGGCAGCTGCTGTTTTATCATCCCATCAAAGGGACTGTGTTGTCTACACTAAAATTAAAATGATCCAACTGAGCACTTTAAAGAGAAAAACATCGAATAAGAAACTGCATTTACTCAAGATATTCATGAAATAATATTACGCCGATTCATGATGAAATTTCAGCTGTCCCGAAAATGCAAAGCTCAGCTATCTCGAAACAGTCTACTAAGATCTTGAAGGTCATCGTGTAGCGGATCTTTGCAGAATCCAATTTCCGGACCAATAAAGAAGAGCTCACTGTCATCCGCAAATGAATTCCGACGAAACAGTGACTCAGTTGTCACTGAAGTGAACAACTGAAGAAGATACTCATCAAATCTCAAGAATGCTTTGCACAACACGGCTCTCAGTTAACGCTTGTACTGTGGATTCTAAAATTCATAGTCAAACTGATAGGGATAGAGTGAAGAGTAGTTTAGGTTTGCGTCTAGGGTGGTCACTTCAACGGCAGTTAACTGGTGAAGGTCACCGAATGACCCAAGCCATTAGAGCGACGCCATCATCGACTGGAGGAAAATGTGTCCGCCACTTGGCATACTGTCCTTAGCATCGGCACCGCATTTTGGCAAGTGGCCAGGAACACAAATATGCGCGGGAAAAAGAGGGAAGCACGCCATCCAGTGATGAAACAGCAAAGACAGGAAGGCGTGGTTGGGAAGAGGTACGTAACCATACGAGGCAAATAATGGCAACTGGTCTGAAAGCAATTTGGAATATGCAAATTGAGAGAGGAAGAGCTTAACTAATGAGTGAATAAGAATCGACTGGATGCGTATAGGCAGCAGTCTTATTAAGAGGATGAAGAGGGAATCCGCTCTCGCAGCCGAATTCATATTCTGAAATTAACTAATGAGTCATGATCGAATATACAGTTTACAAAGGCAATAAAAATGTGTAAGTGGCTCACCATGATGCGTTCTGGCGATATCTCGAAATGTGAGCGCGGCTCCCAAGTTGATTCCGAGAGGGGATATCCTTTCCACTTCACCAGATACTGTCTCTTGTCGCCTTGCCCTTTCACGTCTAATACTTTGGCCACCTAGAGTACAACTATTACCCACATAGAATTTTTCCTAAACGAATAAGCATTTGAAGCCGTGTGCATTATATGTGCAACTAATTTTCGGGGTCTCAGATAGATATCAGTAGTCCGAAGAGTGCAACAATTTCCATGGTAATTCTTGTTTTTTCTGCAATTCTCGAGCAATACCAGGCAAAGAGAAAAATTCACAAGCTCGAAAAATGGGCATTACAAGAGCTGCCCAATGGTGATTGTAAGAGAGAAGATATCTGTCGCAGTGTAGCCAAGACATCGAACGATACTCGAGCACAGGCGGAAAGTTTGTTCCATCTGGCGAAGTGTGTGGAAATTACGCAATATAATTATCATTTGTCTTTGTTAATAATGCGTTGTCTCTCCGACAAGTGCTGTTGAAAGTAATCTGAGGTTCGAAAATTGGTCAATAAATTCATCGTTTCAAAGGAAGAAATGCTCGATCGACTCGGAATAAGTATACATCTAAAAGAGCGATGAAAGGTCGTAGAAGAAGGGCTAAATATTTTGATTACGATGAAACATCAAGGTTTTTGCTCATTAATGAAAAGAACTGATGAAAAAAGATATGGAAGAATTCGTCGTACACTGAACAAAAAACGTTCTGCAGAGTTCCTTACGCAAAACACCTGATCTATTCAAGAGATAATTGCAGAAATATTTCTGCAATCATCGTAGAAGGAAATCGACATAATTTTCTAAAAAGCATGCGAGACAGCACTGAAACATCACAATGCTGACTTTTTAACGTGGGCATCGAAGTTACGACGGGAAAAATTCAAAGAGATATCCATAGACGTAATTTCTCATCACAATAAAATGAACCGCAACCAGAAAACAAGGACGACCACCCACAAACAGACAATACTTTGCGCAGGAAACGGCACAAGGGGGAGGCAACTGCAAAAGTGACTTTCCATTCCCACAAACGGGTGAGGCTTCTTCAAGCGAAGTCAAATGACTGTTGTAAGCAGTGTCATTTTATTTTTTCCACGAAGATGCTGATATGCTGTAGAAGATTGAAATGAGATTTCAACGGGCTTATCTCGTACCTCTGAAAGCCAATGACACGTCGAGATTTACTCCTTTGTCACTCGCAATGGAGGAAGCTTTGAAGCTCCAAGTTGCTCGAGATCAATCCAAAAATTTGGCAATAACATAAGGCATTTCTTTCACATCAAGGCGAACCCAGTCCACTTTCACTACTCTTGATAGGTCAAGTGAAAAAAGCTCGGGTACTCGGCACACACACTGGAGTTTCGAAAATTTATGAAGCCTCTATGACCTCATCATGGCCCAAGAAATAACTGAAAAAGCAAAATTTGGGAAGGCGAGCACGTCGATTACAACGGTGCTCCGTCCTAACATTCAACTGCAACCCGTCGAAATGACGCAACACTTAGAAAACAGGAAACAGACTATCTCCGAAATACCGATAAACATTTCAACCAGGATGACTGGATTCAGAAAGAATGTACTTCAAAGAGCACTTTCGACGAAAATCAACCAACCCGCGATTTGCATACAGGGTGTCGTCATAATAGGAAATGGCTGTTCCTGGAGGGACCGAGAAGCAGAGGTACTTTCGAGGGTCTTAAGCGGTCGCAAATAGAGACCTGCGCCAGGGCGAACTAGAATGATATGCGCTTTTACATATCATTCACCTGAACCATTCCCACAGGTTACCTGCAAAAAGTGAAACATGCAGAATGAAGCCTTCACATTGGAACTGCTTCCGTTGATTCTATAAACAATTGGCTTTTTTATGAACTATTAGCGTGCAATGAAAAATCAACAGGTGTAAATGTATCGGAATTTCTTAGCGACCTGAAGTATCGATAAACCCTTGTCTAAACCTTCCCGAAATTGTTGGATGGACATAAAATAGGGAAGGTCCCGTGGTACACACTACATCCAGCAAGTCTCTTAAGTATACTTCCGGCGAATATCGGGCAGATAGACAAACGCATAGACAAACACACAGACGCGCTCAGACGAGAATGTTGCCAAACTTGCAGATATGCACAACCACAAGGCAACTACCTGACAAACAAACCATGCGCCCGCACAGACAACGCCACCATAATGTGATCTCGAAAAGCAAGTATGTAGCAGCGCGTTAGAAAAGTTGCGCATTTTTGGAATATAAACTTAAAAGAAAAAAACGCTGTTTCAATATAATCGAATTACTTAAAAAATCTATTTTCCACTCCTATGATTAATTTGAGAGTAGGCACCTTAAACGGTCGTTGAAATAGCGAAATTAGGCGTCATGAAGCAAAGTCTATAAATTTTAAAATTCTTGCAGAGTTCACATGAAACGACATGCGTCGACATGCACACAACTCAAACATTACAACAACAATCGAATCTCTGCGTTACATACTGTTCATATTGCTTACAAACAATGAAAAAGCCGATATGAGAGCCGATCATCATGTTCGGTTTTCGTGCTTCATTTTTAAGTGACAGCTATATCAGCGGCCGAATCTCTACATCAAATAATGCTCATATTCGCCTATCGTACGCAGAGGCAAAAACGGCGGATTGAAATCTCATCTGCTTATAGGCAATAACTGTCTAGTGGTACATTGGTGCTTCACTTCTATGTAGCGGCAATTTCTGCATTGTCTCCCCATCAACGACATATGAGTGGGAGCAACGAAAATATACTAGCCTGCTGATCAGTACCACAACACACCGTTTCATAGAATTACGTTGGTCAGCACTTCTGTTTACGGCTGGCATGTAATGTCACGACCCTTCAATGCAGCACGCTAACACTTCGTGAAGTGTTTCAGGAGCTCTATTTGCGACGTTGACGTTGTTTCATACAAATGTACATTTCATCAGCACGTTGTACATATCGATATTGTGCTTACATTAAAAAAAGGATATAGTTAAATGTCCCCGAAGATGAGGGGCATCAAACGGGTGCATGGAGTGAGGTGAGGGCTCATCGTCATATTACCGAAAGTATCTCATAGCGAACGTAAACAAGAGAACGGCTATAAAGCTGCCAGGATAGCTCAGAGAATCGGCACCCATTATTCGCGAAATCGAGGTATTCGGATGTCAATGATCTATAAAGCAATCACATGACGAGATTTCCGGTTCGCGTGTAGCATTCTGCATGCAGTCGATCGCGATACAATTGACAACGTAGCAAGAAAACACGCATACTGCGGGGTTCTATCACGTTATGATGCATAACGCCATCTATAAGAGGAAAAAATTTCCGGTAGAATGCAAAAACAATTTCACTCAAAGTATCACACAAGCAGAAGTAAATCTCTCAGAGGCTGTCAGGTGTCACCAATGTTTGAGTTTACTGTTAAGGAAAAATTTATGCTCAGGAACTTTCATTTGCATACTTACTCGTATGGCCTCATTTCTGTTCACAAGAAGAGCGTCTAAAAAAGCCACATCAAAGCGATGAGACTGTTTTTAAAATGCATAGACGCCTTTATGAGATCGCCCACGAGAATTCTTACTAAATGCCTGAGCCATAGAAAAGGTTTCCACCGACAAACTTGAGCTAGAGGACGCTTGTGTCACAGACACATAGTCTGTTCAGTGCGCAACACCATGAAGTATGTGATCTTAGAGGACATTGCTTATTATAGCAAACTTGCGCTTGTCGATGAGTTTTCATTAAAAGCTTATCGAAAATGCCTGTAAAGATATTACCTTCTAGTGCATTTTAGATCCTGTAAGGCCGTGGGAAAGAAGCATTTCGATAATGGCCGGTGGAAATCAAGAGAGAATGCGAAGAGTATACAGATCAAAGGATATGGCACATTGAGTATTTATAGGTGCGAGCCTCGTCTGGTAAAAGAAAAACAGCAAGAAAATAAACGATAATGGGAGAAACGTGTAAGGACGGCGCTTGATCCTAAAAGTAGTCATTTTAAATACTAAATGATTATTAATTAGAAACCCTGTTGAAATCACCCACCGAATATGCATTATACAACACATTTGCACAACACTGCACACGTAACAGGGAGCACAAAATTTGGCGGGAGAATGGCAACTCGCAACGCGTCACATAATCGAATAGACGTGCAAAGTCGCAAGGACTGACCTCGTATTCGTCAGCGCTTGTCTTGCGTCGGCTCGCCATACCGGACGAAGGGGCGGGGGGCAACTGGCTCCACTGAAAAAGCCTACCGCATACCCACTATGTACCAACGCCCACTCCTCGAACAATGGCGAGCCTGAAATGGGGCCAACGATGTGCACGCAGAACACCACCAACTCAACAGGATCTGATCCAGACAGTGCTCAGCTTCTGCTTAGAAACACCTCCAGCATGGTGCCATTTGCGTTATGGTCAGCGATCTAATACCTCAGCTTACTAGGTTACAGCACAAGCCTATGACAGTCTGATGCAGTGTTTCGAAGGCAGCATCAAAATCGCCACTGAAAAGCAAACACAAAAGTGATGGTCTTTGCTCTCTCTAGCAAATCTAGTGATTCATGGTTGAAATCCGCTTAACTTAACGCATTATGTGCCACCATCTTTACGGAACGTTTTCATATAGCCATATGACAGGCACTGCTTGGAGCCCTCCAGAAATCTCATTAGCAATCACAATCACTGAGTGATGACGTAGTGATTGCTGAACGAAACAGTGGAAAAGTTGGCGGGGCAGGAAAGGAGAGAAAAAGAATTATGCAACTGGAGGGTTTAAAGGAGATATTTGTAGGCATAGCAGTATAGGCAGAACTAGCAAATTAGAGCTAGCAACTACTCGTTTTATTTGTTCTTTCATGCGATGACCTATATTCAAGTCAGTTTTCACTTAGATGTAATGTGCGTATGTATTAGCTAGCATTTAATCCCAACCAGGCTCTATTATTAGAGACATAGAAATATGAAAATCGCCACAGGTGAACTCATTGCTGAGAAGTGGTGTTCTGTGGAGAGGTGGGAGGGATAACAATCACAGACCACACATGATGAGCGCACAAGCAAGCTGATGAATTGCTGACGCATCAAAGCGTCATACAAGCATTAATTAATTTAGCGAGTATTCGAAATACCTAAGTTCCCACTGTCAGCTCTCGAAGTACTCCGATTAATAAGCAGCACTGCCTGTGGAAGGAGAGAGCATCAAAATGCCCTCGAGCCAAAGCGAATGCGCTATATACTTCAACATTGAGCGCATCTTACGCAAATCGACGTACATCGAACGCCATGAGCGACATATAGGAGATCGCAGTGCTAGGAATGGTTCGTTGGAGGAAATCAGCAAATTTATTGGTTGGTATCATGGGAGCTGATAGAAAAGATATTACTACCGTTATGGCAGTACTATTATATTTTCCGGTTACCTCACCGCTCATCGATGCCGACTCCTTCAAAATGGGATTGATGAAATTTGGTTATTTTGAGACAGATTGAAATGTACGAAGCATGAGATGATGAGCTGCAAAAATTTGCACGCCGTACTTGCATTCTTCTCACTTACTGCAGGTGAAATAGTCAGAGTTCAGCGAGCAATTGTAATGCCTTGTCATCAATAACGTCACATTTGGTTTCGTGAGTTTTGCTGACAGAGTTTAGTAGCACATATTCCACGAAAAAATTAGCTCCATATCAATTGAAGCATATTTTTTTTTAAAAGAATTTGGTTGACTTTGAATCATGTCGCTCTACGCCATTTGCACCCAGTGGCGCTGATTAGTTTATTTAGAGAAAGCCGTATTGACTCTTGAGACAGATAATGGCAAAATCACGCATTGATCGTGAAAGTTCATATCTGAAATCACTAACTTCAGACAGTTAAAAATTGGGAGTTTTTGAGCTCTAGTTTTCGCATTAAACCTGGGAAGAAATATTCGCTGAAATAAGAGTTCACGTTAGAAATTGCAATCCGCATCTTGCATCTCTGAGTGTTATTTCATCCAGAAATACGCAAAGTTGTTTCACAAATTTTTAAATAGCCAAGTATTGCAATGGTGTTTGCAAATTCTTGTGGTTGTTCATGTTTTGTGGCCGCCCTTCTTCAAAATGCAAGGCGTCAGACACTGAGAGCTGCTCATTTCTCCAGCCTGAAGAGATCGCAGAATTACTGACGAACACATGCGAGCGATTGCTCTGCTCTATATATTAACTTGCGTAGAAACATGACGTTAATTATGTGAGTTCGCTGTTGCGTGTTAGCCACTAGACTGCAGAGTGTTGCTCGATTTGAAGGCAAAAAAGCGTCTTTTTGAGTTTTTGAATATTGGCGACAAGTCATTTGCGCTGCAATAAGGCAACGCAATACTGAATAAGATGAGCGGTAAAGCATTCTGAATAATGGTTTCATTCAGAATAGTAGCTCTAAGCAGTAATCGTGTGTTTAATTGCATGCCTAAGCTGGTAATCCCAAGATGTATTCGGCAATGCCAAGCAGGAATCTGCTCTCACAAGCCATTAGGCTCAACTCATCACCTTCCCCGACGGCCTTGCTTTCCTCAGTTCTACGTGATGCGATTCGCTCCCACTTTGAAACCTTTGCAGCTGTATGCAAGCATGCATGTTTTTCCATGTGTCTTAATTACTATTAAGTTGCGAGATTAGTGAATATATTTGATCGGATAAGAAATGAAATAAGAATTCTAGTTCACTAGCAACTCAGCGTTGCTTATGCGAACGTTCCATTTAGCGAGTTTGTTTGCGTTAATGAGGAGGTATCGTAATTACAGAAGTACTTTCTCCAACTTGCGGTGAAAACAGTTTCTGTTCAGCTGCAATTTACATGAACACATTCTCCTAAATTATACAAAAGTGTCACATTATTTTATGCCAGTGATTTTCCCGTTTACTGATTAGCGGATTCATGACACCGATAATTACCGATATATGTATTGAATTTATCGAGATATGCCCTCGCATTCGAGGGTGCTGAATTTTCAGTAAGTGATACATGCAGCACTTGTTCATCGCTGCATCGAAACAAGATGTCAGCCTTTTGAGTGACCAGTAGTAAGGTCCTCCCAGATTTCCTCAACCTTAAAAAATATGCATGCCTAAAATTTTTGGATTGGTCTGAAGAGTACAGCGGTACTCGAGAACAATCAGCTGTAAATTGTATCATTACCAGATGAAGGTTGAGTTTGGGCACAGCATAGGAATTGTTGTGTGTCGCCACGATTCATTAGAAAAAATAGGCTCTGCTGATGCAGCTTAGAGAGAGTAAGCGTACAGGGAATTGCCACTGTTTTTGATCAGTGACAATCGCAAATTATACCCGCAAACTGTATTGTCGTCTGCATTTGTGCACTTTTGTGCACTATCTTGTGGCAGCATTCTACCAAACTACGAAACGGCATAGCGTACCATAGTTCTCTAACAAACAATCATAGCATAATACAAGTGCATTTTAAAACGGCAGAATAGACCATAATGAAGATATAGCATGAGAGCTATATAAGCTGACTCAAACTATATTTGAAATATTTTAGAGCTCGCTACAGTGGAATGCTACACCAATGGAAGCCGTGCTGATTTGTTCTCAAGAAACGGCAGTTTAGCATATTTAGTGAACTGATAAATCTGTTTGAGAAGATTGCTTCCTGAGAGTAAGAAGCATGCGTATGATAGGCTTCGAATCGACCCCAGTCAGCAAGCCATATACAGGCCATCGCTCACATTACTGTGTTCCTCCGTGAAATTTGGACTGAGCACGTATCGTAATCCAGCTGACATCGTTTGCAATCTTGAATTAGTACGTCACTTGCGATTGATTGCTTCACTTAATGCCTTTTAATTTAGCAATGATGCATTTGTTCGTTTATTACGCGTTTTCTTTTTTTGTGAATTTTTGCCGAATCGCATCGGAACGATCCCGCATATGTGCAGTGAAGCAAAGTATACTGAAGTGAGTCGAACTAAACAGAGTTGATTGAATATTTGTTCACATAACGCAAGACAGACCTATAAAGGAAAAAAAAGTGAGCAGCTTGCGGTGAACAGACTACCCGAGCAGCGCGGCATATGAATGAAAAGCAAAGAGAAAAAATAAACACGAACACATTCAGTAAGAATGAGAAATAAAAGTACGATCAACTAAATTCACAGCAAATTCATGAAAGTATAGTACACTATAAATGTGTAGTATAGTATAAATTAGTGAAATTGCGCATGCTATAGCAGGACGCAGTTGTGGGCTGTGCTGTACACGGATATCATAGCAGCACGTTGAAAGTATAGTACAGTGTTTCAGCAAGTTATGTTTAAATTTGGTCTTTGCCGGTCTTGCCAGCGTTTTGCAGCGCTGACGCTTAAGAGTTCGTGACAGAAGTGTGGGAAATGTGATAGAAATTTCTATACACTCTTTTCAGGCGGCTTCCACTCAATCGGCCTTGAATGCCGCCTAAGTTGTTGCGCATTCTCATAGCCGGTTACTAATCAGCTTATTTAAGCCGATGTCGAAGCTAGCAGAGCGCCAAATGGTTGACGCAGAGAATTTTTATGAGCTGGTCGATTGCCATGGCGTTGGTATTCTATTTCCGTGGATAAAATTGGCACGACAAACTAGTGACTATGGAGTGCTGGAGGAGTATTTGGAAACGATGGTAGGTTACAAGGCACAAAGCGGTTGTATTTATCATCAGTTCATAACAAAGTATGCAACTGACTTCGAAAATACCGAAGACATATTCTTCTATGTTTTATAGAGAATGCTTTGAGAGAGCGCCTGAAAGTGAACGCAGAAATACAGTTTAGATGCATGAATAAGTAAGGTTCGGCGGATTTTAAGAATGCAAAGGGTTAGACTTAGCGGTGGGAGGCCAGTGAGATCTTTTCTTCATTGGGCATTATTACTTTGTGTGACAAGTGCCTCACGCAGCAACGATATTGTTTTTATAGGTGATCATCTTTAGTGGTAGTGTATGCGAGTTTTTGCTTCACAACATACTTGCAGAAAGTTTTCTATATTTGGCATCTCAAGCAACGGCGTCACATTGTGCCATCGCTCATAAACTGGGAGCCATTGCATTATAAATGTTACATTGCATTACAAATGTACAAATGTTACTGAACAGTAGATTAGTTTGAAAGACATTACTTGAAAGCTCTTCTAGCGGAATTAAAAGAAGCAGCTGGGAAAATGATTGTTCCGAGCTTAATGGATTGGTGTCATCTCCATTTTTTGCTACTTTGGAGGTCTTATATCTCAGTTCGTGCTGGAGATATGGAACAGATCGCTCTTAATGTATCGTTAAATTTGTCCGTGTGAGAGAGATCAGAGAAGCCAGAGAAAAGTATGCCGAATCGGCCAAATGGTCGTGCTTGGATGCTGGGGAATCCTTTTAACTCTTCTTCCAGAATTTTAGTTTTCTTATCCCTTTAAAAATTCTGGTAGGTGTTATAGGGGCAAACTGCGAATCTAGGAAACACTTTTTCCTTAAGGTGCCTTTCTCTTTACGAAAGTTGTCGGGGAATCTTACACCACGAGTCGTTAATGTTATTTTCAAAACACCGAAGGAATGAGCTGGTTCCCAATTCGCTGCCTTCTGTTTTTTCCGGAGCGTCAGCGAGGCTGTTATACACTTCGCCAGTAAAGATTGTCCAGTACTGAGGAAAGCATTATCGAGAGGGGTGTAAATTGGCAAAGATATAATAGTACGACAACAGAACAGATTCTAACCGTATGATACACAGACGAGTGTTGGTATTCTCTGGAATAATGCAGGGCTGCCTCCTAAAATTTTAAAAAACAAAACTGCAGTGTTCTTTCAAAATCACAAAAAGTTAGAGTTTCCGTCGCAATCGGTCAGAGACGAATTTTTTCCTTAGAATCATTTCATTTAGCACATTAATTTTTGCAATATCGTTGCTGAAAGTTTTGCACCTGTCAGAGAATGAGAAAATGTTCTGCTCACTCCTGTAAAAGGGCCATTATAATCCCACGATAGATGCATCCTTCGGTTATTTGTCTTGAATGCACTGCTAATGGCACGAAAGGTAACATTTTTGGCATTTTTATTGCATTTTTATTGCTTACACTCAGGGAGGGGGAGGCAGGGAGCAGCAAAGCACCTCTTGGAAATTTCAAATTCAATAGCAGTACCTATGCCGAATTAACGAGGAGAGTTCCAGATGAAATCGTTCCTATACAACGGCGGTAAAGGAAAATTGATTTCAATTTCGGAGCTCGTCATGATCAGAAATAAGCAACGAAACGCAATGCTCAGTGCATTGCGACGTAAGAAAGGGAGAGGAAAACGCGGTCCAAACATTCTCGCTGATATCAACCAAGAAGGTGCCCAAAAAGGTGATGTCATTAAAGGTGAGATGATTTATTTTATTCGGAATCAGCAAAAAAGAAAAACACTTAGCTAGCACAAGCGTTCCTTAGTTAACAGAAAGAAGCGCGTTCAATCCTCATCGTCCAATTGCGATGATAAGGCTTAAAGAGTGAGGGAGCACTTTAATCAGGACATCCCCAAAGACAGGGCAGTAAAATGATCGGAAAGGAAGGAGAGTCAAAGCCCAAGAGCGCAAAATTTATGAATTCATCTTATGAAATCCATATATAATATGTAAGAGGTCCCGGTTTCTACCTCCGCGGCTGAGCCCCCACGTAAGGCTCATCTCCCCTTGGTTCGTCATGCCATCCCCGTCTCCTTGAGAGTATGTTCCCTCTTTCGAGCTGCGGTCGAGTAACTTATGAGACTACATACTTATCGGGGTGAACAGTCTATCACATTTTTACAGTAAGGCGACAAACACGAAAGGACACTAGGATAGCTTGGGGCGCAGGCACGATCCTCCAGTCGGACTCTTCGGTGCCGCCGTTCTCTTTTCGCCCTCCAACGGCCACATCTAGGCACACTCTGCCTTAAGTCTAGTCTAGAAGCTGAGTGAGTACATGAGCACGTCAAGTCTTTTATATTCATATCCGAAAGGAAGCTGATGCATTGGTCTTCCTGCCTAACAGCTAGTAGGCGAATCAGTTTTCGGAGTCACCAACTAATTTCGAAACTTCTCAACACCAATCAAAGGAATTCTTTCTTATTTCGTTTGCTGATGCAATATTTCAGCCTTAAAAATCCTCGATGGATGCATAAGAGGCAATCGCAGTATGAACTATCGAGAGCTTGTCTGGGACATCACTCTCAGAGGTTCATATTTTCAGCTTATAGTGGTTACTATTTCGCTACAGAAGTTAACCAGCAGAATATTCGTTCTTACTGATGACTCATGATTCGACAAGATCATAATGTTCCTTAATCTCATCTCTGCATTAAAATAGACCTTTGATCATTGTTTGCACTTTATATATATATATATATATATATATATATAATATATATATATATATATATATATATATATGCTGTGTAATTCGGTTCATCGTTTCATATAAAGTCCTAGGAATTTCGATGTGCAGTTTTGTTTGGAATAAGAAATTAACTTTGCCTTTCTTTGGAGAGTGAAGCAGCACCGTAAACTGCACAGCCCTCCCTCCCTCCAACCTCCATCATTCGGTTGTTAGCCAATATCAAACACCTTTCTTTGATCAATCACTCGCAAATATCATCTACAAACTATTAATTTATGATACGTGAAACTATTTCAGCAATTTCAGTGCTATAAATTTCATCGCAACAGCATCTTAACCACACAAATTTTTTGTATTTTCTTGGCAATTTGCTAAAAATAATAGAGTCATTCCATCCTGAAGGAATCAATCCCTCAATTGCGCGATGTTCTTCATAATTTGCAGGTAAAATGGGTGAAAACCTTCTTCATATCTGTATGCTGCATAATACAGCCGATCATAATGAACTCGTTCGACTGATTGTCAAAAAATACCCAAAGATGGTCAATGACGTTTTCATTTCCGAGGATTATTATGGTGAGTTGGACTGCCTTTTCTGTTGGAAATGGAATAAATTGGAAGAACACTGAGTAACATCCATTCTTGTTACTGCACATATTCTTCCCTATTTGTTTGTTCATCCACTGGTGGAAGACCTCTGAGAAGGGTACGACTTAATGCAAGCAAAGAGTGAAAAGTTGATTGCTTTTTAGTTGTATATGGGACAATGAATAAAAAACTAAACGTTACCAGGAAAATGAAACGAATTTCGCCAAAGGCTAAAGAATACAAACTTTAAAACATTTCACTGACCCATCGCATTTATGTTCTTTTCACGGCCGAATCTTGAACATTCTTGTCCACCATTGCGAATCTTCTAGATGGCAAGTTTGCTACATGGCGCTTACAACTGAAATCGAAGCCCTTTCTTTCTTTGCGCAACAATGAATGTCTCAGGTCACATTTTTCTTAAAGATAAATTACAATCGTAGTGTGGCGACGCAACTGCGGTGCCTTAGTTCAGTGTCTGTAATGCTTATTAAAGTCAGCTATCAATTAATGCGCCTTTTGAACACGTTGTGATTGTGTTATAGGTTCAAGAGGGGGTTAGATTATGCCAGGACTTTAATTTTACCTGTGCTTACTGCTTTTGAGGTCCACTGTCTGGATGTTAAGGTGAGTGCGAATATATTATACATTTCTGAAAATGCCGTTCAGCATTCTCATACCATCGTAGGTCTTTCGCCACTGCACCAAGCCATTGTGAATGAAGACATCGAAATGGTGTACTTCTTATTACGACATAAAGCAGACGTCCACCAACGCTGTTATGGATCGTTCTTCTGCGCCGATGACCAAAAAGCTTCAAGGACCGACTCGCTCGAGCACGAATGGGTCGATCTCGTTCAGAACACTCGATACACAGGGTCAGTTTGGGCACATCCAAGCCATGCGGTATAAGAAGCATGCAGAGAGGCAGAAATAACGAAAGTTTTGCTTCGTGTAGGATAATCTCTTGGCAAAATCGGATACTGGAACCAAGCGAAGGCGCATAATGGAAAATACAGCCGCACATCTGATGTCCAGATGCACTCCCGATCTACATGAAAAGTTGATGTGCTGAATTCGTATATGAGAATGTGAACTCCACATGAACACATGCAAAGAATTTTGATGAGCTCTCCTATAGCTGACAGGTCTCACTGTTTGGCAATTTATTAATCATATGGTGAAAGTTCGTATCTTAGAGATGCAAAACAACAGTTCCACTTTCTACTTATTGCTCATGTTTCCGATCCATTAAAAGGCCACAATCACGTTTCGTGCATTCCATAATTGTGTTTTTCCGATCATTCTCAACATTAGAGTTTCCGAGATCCCCTGCACCATCTCCCCGTTAATTTGAACTATAACGTTGCTAGTCGAATCAGTGGATGGCGCTCAACCACCTCAGCCAGTTCAGCTGCACTGCGCTTTAAACTGATGTGCACAAGTCTCGAAAACATGAAGTCTAGGTTGTTGGCGAAGCAGTGTAGTGCTTTAGGGCTCTGACAATCTGCACTACTCAAGTCATGAAGTACATGTTTGAAAATGTTATCTTAATAAGCTTATAGTGGGTGGTTCATTTCAGGACCTTTAATCCTTTTTCTGTCAATGGCATGTAACTGTTTCGTTATGGAGTTGGTGATAGCTGTAGGATCGGATGCCTTGCAATTTGAAACCGGTAGTGGCGCGTGGCTTGAAATGACAGAGGCTCGAGAGTTTGCAAACGCATTGTTTGCACAGGTGAATAAAAGATGCCAAGAATGCCAGGCTTCATGTTCAGAATGTGAAGGCCCTTCGCTGATCGGTGACCATACAAGAGAAAGTGTTGGCTATGCCGATTTTAAGGTACAGCCACTGCACCATCGGCAAAATCGAACTTTTGAGACTTGAAGTAAGCTCATCTTTTTTACATCAATTGTAAAGAATAGTCATGAGCATAGTTAAAGGGAAAATTCAGGCACTGCAGACTTATAGATGCATCGATTTTTGAGTTCCACTTCTGTTCCTGTTGACGAATTCAGACGGCCAAGTGCGAATAGAGCAAGCAAACCACCCGTTCCGCATCTATCATTTCTTTGCAGATGATGAGCTATTTCAGACGTATGTATTGGGGCGAATATCCACTGTCGTTTGCTGCATGCACAAACCAGCACGATTGCTTTCGTTTGTTGCGTGCTTGCAAGGCGGATCCCAATATGCGCGACACAAACGGCAACACCGTTCTACACCTCGCCGTTATACATGAGCTTAGGGTAAAAACTTAAATTTTTCTCTTTTTGCTGTGGTTTTGTTATCGCAACCTCATCTAAGGCGCATTACCGTTGCAGGAAATGTTCTTACTGGCGCATGATCTCGGTGCAAGGCTTGATGTAAAAAACAATCAAAAATTGACGCCTATGGCACTGGCCGCGAAGCTTGCCAAGAAGGAGGTCAACTTTGAACATTCTTTAATGTGATAAAGCTTTAAGAACAGTCTTGAAATTAATTATTTACTTGCAGGCGTCAGAAGCCGCGAATGCAACTTGCGCCGTGCTGAGCAAAAGTGGTCACTTCTCATCGCATTTTTAAGTTTGCTTTCTCCTAAAAATTTAGCGAATCACACACGCTTCTTTTTTGGCATTCTCGGCCTCAAATGAGCATCTCTTCTGAAAGTTCGGGGAAAGTGTAAGCTCCAAAGGTCGTGAACTGATAAAATGCGATGTAAAAGAAGAGCAAGAAAAGCACGAGGCGGTGAAAAAGTTGAAAATTTCTGGAGAATACTAGCACTCTTTCAAGCTTCGTTAATGCAGAACAGTAGCAAGTTTGAAGGCAAGAACATTGCCTTCAATAAAACACTTCGAAGTTTCAAGCGTTTTTGGCAGCAAAAGATCTCCTCTCTTCTAATTAAGCCTGGCAGCATAAGGAAAGCAAAAGTGGACACTTTTCAGCCAGTGCTGCGCGAAGATCTTTTATGGGAGGAAGGAGGAGGCTAAGGGGGGGGGGGGGCTAGTTTAAAACGTTTCAAAATAGTTCATCACCAAGTACTGATCACGAAGATCATAAAGAACACAATTTTTCATGAATATCGGTAGATCCACGAGTCGTCTGGAATTCTATTCTACCAATTTGAGCCTGCAACTTCGCCTCCCCACCCATCCCCTTTCCCTACGTCTGCATTTCGTCCTCAATGATGAGAAAATCGTGGGCGATCCGCACAGTGATCTTTCAAGAAGAATGATGAAAAGCGATTGAAGTGATGCCCTCCTGCAGATGTTCGATCTGATACTCGACATAGAAAGAGACGTCCTCTGGAATTATGGAAACGTGACGTGCATTGCTTTTCCACTTGGTGACATCGATACCGTGGATCAGCGCACTGGGCATCTCAACCAAGCATCAGTGCTTTCGTTGGTTGTATATGGGGTGCGTCCATACGGATCTGACAGTTGTCACTGTGTCATTCGAATCTTTGATGTTTCTTAGTTGAACTTTTTCTTAATTTTAAATCGCCACAAATCTCCAAAGAAGAGCAGTGGTTCGATTTGGTGTAAAAGCTTCTCGAGAACGTTTACCGAGCAAAAGTGCGAACTGGCACGAGCAGCTAAAAGATTTTGAGTGACAAGTTGAAAGGGATCAGAATGGAGGGAATTCAGGTGATATAGTGCTGCATAGGCCAAAAAAGCATTCGAAATAGAGACATTGCTTTGGAACACATACTTGGTTGCCTTGACTTCCCCATCGCTGAAACGGTGAAATAGTTTGAATTTGAAAAGTTTTTTGCAAGATTTTGTGTGAACAACATCGCGAGTTTGCATCAGCCGAAAAGTACGGCAAGGAAATACGAGTGCGTAATGAATGAGAGCGTTTGGCAATCGATACACTACTAATTTTCTTGTTCTTATTCTACGGAACTACCGCGAGATGTCTTCATTGGTAGTATCTGACTGCTATGATGGTCTGACAATGCATTCACTGAGATGAGGCTCATTGGGCTAAATGAAAACGATATTGACAATTAATGTTTGCGGATCGTTGAAAGTAGTCTCTATCACATATTAAGATGACTGGCGGAAGGCAGTGAGTGAAAAGTTATTTGCGCGTTCATGTTATGTTTGTATTAGTTGACCGATTTCTCTACTACGTTATTCACAGTGTGCAATTATTCTTGAAAGAATAACAAAGCATTCATGCCAAGTTGTGGCAGTTGCTATTTTTTGTCCTCTCAGTGATAGCATATCGAGATGTCAACTTAGAGGAATGCTACCTGCAACAAGAGCAAGTAATGGCGCTCAAAAATACAGCGATCTTAACCTGAGAGAGAAGCTTAAGAAATAAACGTCGATTCGGTATCCATTCAGTATCGTAGATAAAACACTAGGGAAGAGTTCTGCTGTGCCGCTTCGACCTAAACAGAAAGAACAAGAAATTCCGTGTTTTTCTGTCTACAGATTTCGTTTGAAACATATGCCACATCAAAGGAAGATTGCAGGATAAGAGTCGGCATTTGGATTTTTTAGATGGGCTACTGGAGGACATATTGGAAGCCAAGTGGAAAGCTTTCGGCCGAAGAAGGTGTCGTAATCTTTTCCTTTCCCTACTTTCGTTGTCTGTAAAGTCGACAAGGTCAACGTGAAACTGTGAATATTGATCATGAGCACTAGTAAAAGGAACCGTTACTTTGTTGGCAAACTTATGAGAAAGAGATGTGCATTTACCAGTAAAGTGCTGAATAATCAAAATGAATCATAAGGAATAAATGAAAGCCAGTTTGATAAATAAGTAAAGTTGACTAAGTGATGAACTGAGAGAAGGAAAAAAGTGCTTTTCTCCTCATCCTCTACCAAAAAGTGCCATTCTTCGTTTATTTGCTTATTTTTACAAGCAGAATAGGGAGTGGTTGACCAGCGGTTGCGTCTAACATTTCAGGGGAAATTACTTTGATAGGCATTCTCACTCGCGATTCTCGCACATTCTTATTAATGTTCAAGTATTATAGGTTTTTATTTTCGCTTGCATACTATGTCGTTTACGTTTTATCGTTCTATATCGCATTTCTGACGCGAGAGTTTAATGCAAAAGTAAGCAGTCTATTGTTGCCGTTTTATTTATTTCTGTTCACGTTCAGGCACTCCTAGTTTTTTTTTTTCATCTCACCTTTCTGCCATCACTGCAGGCATTGAATGCACTATTTTCGAAGATGAAGTTTTTTACTCGTTGCTTTCTTCTAGAGGTCTAAAAATGAGCCTCCATAATTCGACAGCCGTTATAAGCAGATTAACACTGTCATTTCAACTTCTTATTCGGTATTCCGGGCTTAGTTCCACTTGGCAATATTTCATAGTAGTACGTCGTCATTGTTATTTCATGCCTGGGACCAGAAGTTGACCGTTGATGAATCGCAATACATACTGTTTGACTTTATGTGACAACTAGTGGAGATTCGCCAGATTAGAAGTACAACAACGTTATTATTCTTGCTGGACAAAAGTTAGAATTCGATCCAAAAAGCTGTATATCACACATCATCTCTGCACAACAAACGGGTGTTTTCCGTGGAGCAATGCAGAGCCTCAGTTGTGTATTGAGTTCTTAAGTGCAACAAGACATCTTAGTTACACAATTTCACTGGTCTGTACGCAAGGAGAATCCACTGAATAAAGATAAAGCGCGTACTGAAAAGCACTGATCGGATATATTCCAAGGCTTTAAACAGATGCCATGAAACTCACCTTCAGACACTTTTCACTTCTTGAAGCTGCTAATTTTCCAAGCCACTTCAAACACCTGCAATCCCTTGACTGGAGCACATCCCTCCTCTGCTGCGACAACCAACTTCAGCGGTTAAAGAGGACAGGGAAACGCTGTTGGCATTATTGCAGTGCACAATAAAAGCCTGATGTGTTCGGTTGTATGTACAGTAACTGATTTTTACTCAGCGCAAAGCTGGTGTAGCTTGCCGTGACCGTTCGCTTTTTCTTCACGTCGGGGTCGATAGAAGCACGCTTTGAGTGAATGCGAGATGGCAGTTTCGCCCTTCAAAGCAAGGAACAAGGCTAGAGCAGGAACAATTACTTAAACTGGGGCTGAAAAAACTTTTCATTATCCTAGTAAGTCTAATGGTTACTAAAGTCTAAAATCACAGTAAATGTTGAGCTTAGGAACCTGCTGATCAACAGACACGTACAGTATTCGTAGGAAATAAGCGTGATGCAGTTTTCAGTCGTAGCAATAGAAGTGTCATATGCCAACGATGAGAGGTTCACCGCCACACCGGCGATGACGTAGGGGCTTTAAATTCTAATAGCTTCCTCCATTTTTTCTCTCTTACTAATTCCGTCTTAAGCCATTTGCAAACGATGCCTTCAGAAAAGTGATGAATATGTGTGGTCAATGAATCCTGTCAATTCAAGTATTCAAGAAACGTGGACATTCACAGATGAAGAGCTCACCTACCTGGAGCATATGGACGAAACGACATCGCTGCCATCGCAATGCCATTTATGGGTTTATGGCAACCACAATGGCTCTTTTTCACAAACAGCACGTTTTTCATCCTTTACCCTAATCTTTTTCTGCACACTTTTTCAACATCCTTCAAAATATTCGGTCGCTGTTAATTTTCATTGCTGCTTGAAGCGAAAGTGATTAAAGTTCAATGAAGACAACAACAACAAGTTCGCTGAGCAAAAATGCTAGAAATTTCTATTGAACGAGAAACATCTTTCATAAGTACAACCCAGGCAACGATTTATCACGACAACTGTCGTGAAGAATTTGGTTGCAGCTACAAGACGACACACGCAATGTTTTTTCCTCTTTAGCTTTCCATCTCTCTCTGTATATGGACCATTTCTTCGCCCACCACAAGACAAAAGAGAAATTTCATTGTAGATCCGCTTGGTTTGCGAGTGCATACTTCTGATATTGGCATTAACACAACTGCTTCAGGAATCAGTTGATATTCTTCGCAACGGCCACAAACGATGGTGGAAAACAGTGGTATGCTGCCGTTTTGCTGTTAACGTTTTGAAATATAAAATATCTTGCATGCCAGCGCAACTTTCCATTCTATCATCGCTGACTAGGTTGCGGCGTCATAAAATGTGCTCAATGGAGACGCAACGGGTCTGAGCAGTAACGAAATTATGAGCCACGGGATGTAATCTACCGAATGTATGGCAAAGGTTCTAATAAAACATGCAAGAAAAAGCAGATTTTTTTGAACTGGAGAGAAGGATATCTCACTTCAGAGATTGGAGGAAACATTGGAGACAATTTCAGTGAGAGCATTTATAACTTATAGCACCGATTCAGCATACCTAAGAATTACTTTTGGCGTAGGTCTTAAAATACAGCCGGAAGTGTCGTGTCGTGCATCATTGTTTCATTGGAGGCGACTTTGCTTCCTGCCCCCTCCCCCCCCCTCCCTGTTCCCCCTATCTCCCTTCCCTTTAGAAATTGATTGTGCAGCTTTTCAGAGTGCGTTCCCCAGCAAAATTCTCCACAAGTTATCATTCGCGATTGTGCTACTGACAGTTGGTGCTCGATTTGCATGCACCATTCATCCGGTCATGATCGTGTTCGAGAATGTGCTCGCTATTGCCGCTGTACTCACCACTTCAATGCACTTCCTCTTCTACTGCAGGTTTGAAGCAAGTGTTTGTTCGACGTGTTTCAATCTAATAGAGTGATTTTGGCCACTCAGAAGTAATAATTTCGATTTGGCCTTGTTTGAAAAGGTTTGCATTGCTGCGAGCGCTCGATTATGTGAACAAACGGCTCCTTCGTGATGTTCGTCTCGATCACAAGTCGGAAGCGTCTATTTTGCAGTTTTTCATTCACCCTTTGACTCCGCTTAGTTGGAGATGACATTTGAAGATGGAGTAAATCTTCTGTTATGCTGATAAGGTACAGCTAGAGGGATCGAACGGAAGAGGAAATGATTCACGTATAACCCATAACAGTGTTCCACTTTTAGAGGAATGAAGTTCGTGGGTCCATTCGTGCTTATGGTATACAAGATCATCGTCGGCGATATATTGCGCTTTTTCCTCATATATCTTATATTTGTGGTCGGCTTCTCTCAATGTGATAATGAATCTGTTTTACTTCAATTTAACAATCTTCAACAGTGCATCTTTTGGTTCTTTTTCTTTTTGCAAGAACGGGCTTCGTTTGGAAGATAAAGTTCTATTGAAATCGAGTTTCTACATCTTCAGAGTAAGAGCTCTCGTGTAGCACAGAAGGGGATAGATGGGCAAATAGCAAGTGCCCGGGAAGTAGCTTGATTCCCATTCCTTCATTTTTTTTTTTGTTCTCAGGGACAATTTCTCTAACGCCTGATATGGTTTCTCAAATCAGTAATAAGCTCTCTTCTGTGCGGTCTGTTATCCTTAACAAGTGGTCATTTTATGTTGAAATGGTAAAAAATTAGACCATAGCTAACAAACGCCTTGCGGGCATCCCTGAAAGATTTTAGAATTGCGAAATAGCGCAGCCGTGCCAAAGTCTGAAACAATCTTCAATAGCATATTTCTACCTTATGCTGTTTGTGCACCTGTGGTTCAAATGCATATTTCTCTACTCGCCTTGTCATCGCTTAAGGAGACTGTGTAGTCTACAATGAGGAGAAGCATCATAATACCTCCATAGTGTTAGGGATAATATGGGCTACTGTCGTAAACTTGAGGTAGAAGTATTCTCACTTCACTTATGGTCATAGATTTTCTTATCATTCTTCATTTAAAGCGTTCTTCGTGATGTTCATTAGCTGCGAGCGTGAACATCGACAACAATTGGCCAGCAACGAAACGTCAAAATTTGAGAATATCCTCGTTGATCCGTTCGAATCGTTTATGATTATGTTTATAATGAGCGTTGGCGAGTTTGCACTGTTCTACAATACGTTAAATGACTGTGGCAGCTCACTTGTTCCACTCGGAAAGGTATCGCTTCACCTGTTTATCAGTATTCTTATAATGTTGGATATGCGATAAAGTAGCATATTTATTAACCTCTCAATTCCATCGCAGAGAAGTTTTTTGCTCATTTTGAGTTCAGTAAATTGTGCATGATAAATTAAATTCCTTCGAGGTATTTAAAAGGGAAAGCTGTGGGTTACATAATAGTGTGAATGCAGTTGAAACAATTGAACCTTCCCCCAGCCTCCCCGCCTCTATGTCCTCGCTAAAATTTCTTCCTGTCGTAGACAGCCGTGCGCTTGAAGTATCTTCCCGACCATGTGACCAGCACCTCAATAAACGTTGTGAGATATGCCAAGAAAAGCAGAAATGAAAAATAAATTGAACTGCTCTCAAAGTTCTTCTACGGTGGCCGTAAAGTGCGAATTCTACTTGACTAGGTGTCTTATTTTGCCCTCAGTAACTTGTGCAACTTGATCGGTGAAGTATTTGATTGTTGAGGTGATGTTTCTAATTTACGAATTGCTTGTGACTGTGATGCTGCTTAATCTATTAATTGCAATGATGACGCGCACATACGAAAAAATTTCCGAGACACAAAAGGAATGGAAACGACAGGTAAGATGCTCGTAACCTATAAAATTTACATTAAAAGTATCGTGGATATCTATCTACACAAAGTTTATGCAAGAGCTGCTTCGCATTTAACCCTGAGAGTCAACTCTGATCGCGTTTGCCTCATTTCAATACTTCCATGTTTTTCAAGTGTACGTCGAATGCTGTATGAAAACCAAAGTATTTGTCTTTCTTATAGTTTACTGACAGTATCCTTGTCCTCGAAGTTCCGGAAATTTAGAATGTGCAATTGTGTCAGACACTATTAAAAATCTTACTGGAAAATTTCGGTCAATTCGTTCTCCAATAAGCTATCTCCATAAGCCGAATTATTTCAACAGATGTATAATTGTAATCTGCTATGCTGAAATATTTACTACACGAAAACACTACCAACTATTTCCCTCCTATATCAATGCTGAAGAATGCTGTTTACGTGGAAACCGTTGAAATATTCCACAAGCAATTTATGCGTTGCTGATGAGATGGCTGTTTTCGTAAAGCGAGTTATAAAAATGCTCTTAGACAGTAATGTCTGCCTGCAATAACGCTCCTCAAATTCCGACTATGCACGCATTCAAATTTTTTTTTTTTCAAAAAGCTCCCTGAAGCTTAGATGACTGTCATATTCAGAATGACGCAGGGGTTTCCAGACAAGTTTTTCCTTTATTTTTCAGCCCATATGGAGATCAGTTGTTCTATGCAGTTTGAACTGAGCAACCGCTCTGAATCCCGAAAACGTTGTCTCAGAAAGCATTCTTATTTGGATGTGTCTCATGACAGAACTCTTAGAATAGTTTCTGGCCCTCCATCATCACCATCTGCTTTGATTAGAAGCCACGGTAGCCGGAATATCTTCCTCTACCTTTCTACGTATAACAGCAGCGGTCAACGAACTGTAAAGTTAAACATTTAACTGCCTCTCCCTCCTCCTCTCTGCCACCCCCCACCCCCCCCCCCCCCCCCCCCCCCCCCCCCCGCCCAATATAATATATGAAATCATAAGAACGCCAAATATGCAAATATCACCTGCACATGATATCCCTTTTAAATGAACGCAAATTTCTGTTATTTGCATTGCATCGACAGACATTTTGAGCTTTCAGTGGGCGCAAGTGATTCTTTTACTCGAACAATCATTACGGCCTCATGATCGTCTCATTGCAATGCTCAAGTATTCTAGTCCTATTCGAAGCGACAAAGCACATCGCTCATTTGTCGTTCGTCAAAGAATGCAGGCAAGTATCTCCTCCGCTTTTCTGTCACATCCCTTCGCTCCTTTCATCCCCTCTCCAACTCCCTTTTCTGTACATTTGACTCCTTCAGTCAGATTAAGCGAGTTGAGCAGAAGCACTGCCATGACGAAGACGCTGGCTGCAAGTGTAACTGAAGGCACCGAGAACGCCGCGCTTAAAATGTTTCACTGTGATGTTGGTGGGGAATTGCACTCGAACGCCTAACATTGCTAGGCGCAGCCAAAATGTAAAAGCTTTCCTCACTTTTCTTTCTTTTGCATCATTTTGCGGCATTCTATCCGGCGGTGTGCCTAAGAATCAGGTTTTGTCACGATTTGTTGACCATTACTACAACAGCATATAATCAAAACCTCCTTTCGAAGTCGTGCTGAAATAAGACGATCTTTTTGTGGGATGTGAATCTTTTTCAGCAAGTCATGGCATTACAGGCGGGCAGTAGATAAATGCCACCAACCTATACCTCCTGACGTTCAGTTTGAAAAGCGGTACGACGCTTCCCACTGCACTATTCCGCCCATATGAAATGAAAAAGTCACGACGACTGAACTAGCAAAATAATGTGTACAACAGGATCCCAAAACGAATAGAACCACATTCGAAAATGATGCAGAACTATCGAAAGATCGTGGATTTAATCTGCAGCCTCATAAAGGAGAGAGCGAAATGAAAATAGCATCTCGTGGATGGAACACAGGGGCTAATGCCACCAACAGTGAAAGCAAAAACAAAACGTCAACTGAGCAGCGTCTCTTGGTAACACCTTCTTTACTTAACAACTTCACAGTCACATTTGCATGATCTTGTTTTTAGCATAAATGCTTACACCAGCGTCGACTACGTCTTCGTTCCCTTTGCTTTTCCTTCATTTCTTTATGCTTGGTAGTCACAGTGTTGCGTTGTGTTCACGTCCTTCAAGCAGTTGGGCAGAGATCAGTTGTATTCTAGGGTAAATCTCACTGGCAGTGATTTTCTAAGGTATAACTTCGGGTCTGAAGTATGAACAACCCTCTGTTCAGCTTGAACTTCATGATGAACGTCAATTTGACGCTGCAATGCGGAAGCTGCGAGTTACAGGGGTCAAGGTCAACCGCTGATCGTTTTGAAGGATATCTCGGTCAAGTGTTTCTAGCGCTCAAATGGGTTTCTAACGTTTCCCTCCTTCAAGAAAAATTCTAATGGCCTTCTGACGAGTATGTATCGTAAATTCTTTCATTCCGAGAAACGTCCATGGTGTGTGCTTTCATTTTGAAGTGTCGAAATGATGAATGATTGAAAACCAAGCATCGAGTGTGGATTCTACAGGCAAAAATAGAGGGAGGAGAAAAAGGAAACGGTCAATGTCCATTTCGAAGGTCTTGAACAATGATATCACCTGTTCTTAGGAACTTTGAATGATAAGAGCAGAAATAGTTTTGTACGAATGCAATGGATTCTATGGGACAGTTTAGTGTAAAACTTCTGGGACGAGACCAGCTCTGTTGCAGGCGTTATCATCTCTCCGCGTAATCCGACGTCCTTCAGCCCAATCAGCTTCGGAACACAGTATCGATACGCGTTGTGACACTAAAGGCATTTTAACCGCTTCGGACAGTTGATCTCTTTTCTGAAGTTGATGGAAAGACATTCATGCTAACCAATAAGAAAATGCTGTTTGGTTATTTGCTTTCTTTACTAACTGTGCTCATGTCCAAAAATTGTTTAACACACGTATTTGGTCAATCCTCCTTTCTGTTGTCTATCAATTCCTTTACTTTTTCATCCGCATCATTCAGTTACTGTCATTGAAGTATCGACAGCTGAGGAATGCGATCCATATCTTGACGTTCCCATTCACTGACAACTCAGAAAAAGATGGGTAAATTGCACTGTGTACTAGAAAACAAGGCTGACATAATAAGCACTTGGCAGCTGTCCGTGCCAGAATGAAGGGTCCAATAAATACCAACGAATGATGAGACCTACTCAGCAATATCATCGCTGTTCCTACAAAACACTTTGTGAATTATAGCTTTATAAATCGACTAAATAATTTCTTTAAACGGCAACTCTTGAACTAATTACGAGTTTGCTTGACATTCGTCACTTCCTTTAAACTATTCAGGAAATTTTATCAACAATCTTGAGACGTTTAACTCATGGGGGAATTTTTCGTGTATATCACAGCTGCTTGTTAAGTATGTGGAAGATCACTTCACTTGAAAAAAAAGGAATTTCGGCTGAAATCTATTCTACCTTTATGCCGGCTTTGGAAAAAATTCATCGTGTTAATTTTGGCCGAGTTCCACCATACGGTCCAGTCATTCTTCAAATTTCGCCAAAATTCACCTCATTTTCTCATCTTTTAAGCAGAATTTGGCCAAATGCGACATTGTTAGTTCGCGTTTTTTTAAGTTGATCGTTTCCAAATGCCCTTGGGTGTATGAAAATGATTCACCAGTGAATAACGGACACGAAAAATCAGCGACAAAATACAGGGATCCCTGTTAAAGTCGCCGGTAAACATGTCGAACCACTGAAGCCTGAGCGAGAGAGGTGTTAGTGAGCACTTTCAAATCACGGTAACATTTCCACGCAATATCAACGGAGCGCCTGTGTAATGCGCAGTGCTTCCCTACTATTGCTTCGAAATCTAGGAAATCAGAAAACTTTTCTTCCGAAATAAAACCAAATTTCAAAAAGACAAATTTAAAATTGTAAGAAAACAAATATAAACCAATTTAAAAACCATTACGTTCGTACTTGCCAGTGATTTTCTGTCTTTGGATGCAGCGCAGTGACCAAGTAATGGTCAGCAGTCTAGTTGATCGGTTAGCTTAGCACCTCAGATACAGTCTGTTCTGCTCATTATTTTAAACTCCACTGTTCACGTAAATAAAAACATATCGGATTCAGGATGCTGTCAGTGACAGCTAGAAAAATTAAGCGCCCCATGGTTCCTAAGCAAGTGCAAGGGCAGCTCAGATAGCCTCAAATACTTCCTCTTGGGTTCTTCGGTTAGTCGTTTGCGCTCAAATACCCGTAAAGAGTGGCACAGTGCCTGATAATTATTTCTCTTACGAAACCGCACCGTAATGCAAACCGCTTCTCTCAGTTGGATTCCCTCAGAAATACGAGTCCCTTTTCACCTCTCCCCACATAACCGTTAGGTATGAGGCGAGCCCGGTTATTTAGCGAAAAAACACTTAAAGGATTCTTCGTTTCGTTCAAGCCTGTTCTTTTTGACTGAAATGATCCTTCTTTTCGCCGAAATAATTTTGTTTTCGTACGAAAGAGTCTGTACTCGGTCGAAAACGAATTTGTTCATGTAGAAATCAAAGTATGTTGTGAAAGATGGTTCGATACCATCTTGGGAACCATTAAAGCTGGAGCTACCAAATTTGGTGAGTCGACTTTGATCCATCAGCTCCGAAGAAGAGAGTCAATTGAAGGGAAAAAAACCTGCATGGGTTTTGCAGTGGTCGGTTTTCAACTTCGAACCGGTAAAGCCACAAAAAGATGAATTTTTTCAAGCTGGCTTGTCCAAGCTGTTTATCCAAAATATGAAGGCATAGCTGTACATCTATTACTTTCTAGTAACTCATGAAACTAGTTGGTCGAGCAAGGTAGCAGCGAAGGTAACCATCTCGCTAGCTCTCTTAGCATGAATCTACAATTCGTCTGTTCTTGTGCACATAGCAGATCTTTCACATCAGAGTGGTAGGCATTTGGTACCGTCCAAGTGTCGCTTTTGTTTATCTTATTTAAAGTTACATCGCTCTGTTTTGAGCCATCTCCGTTCCGCACTCTGCTTCTCCCTATCACATGTTTCTCTACATAATGTTTCGTTTATGTCTTCGTGCGAGATGCGGCGACAGACCAAGTAGCTCAATGCTCCAGCCGCTAATTGTCACCTTTGAAGCTCCACCATGTCAACATCGATAGGAAAAACGTATGCATGCAACCAGTTCAGAAGACAATAAAAATATAGAAGCACCACTTTGCATTGCAGAAGTGGAGAGCATACCGCGTAGAGAAGGATGTGATGGAAAGGAAGAAAGAAACTCTCTGCAAGAGCAAAAGAAATGCAGAAAAGTTGGAGTTGGAAATCACTAAGCACGACCTAAACATGGCATTCGACGTCAATTTTTTCTCTGATCATCAATCGCATTCTTAAGTGGTTGGTGGTCAGACGAAACAACATTAACGTATGATTTTCTCATAACTCAAGGATGACACAGATTGGTGACGATTTGAATATCCTAGCGTGTCATTTTACGCATTCGATCTCGTGTTACCACAATTTAATAAATGTAGAACTCGATTTATGCCGAGTACTTTACAACCGATCGAATAATAGAGCAAACAGAGAAGCGTAACCGCATAGTTCAACCATAATTACAAGTGATGTATTTCTCTGAAGAAACAGCTTAATCTCTCATTCCCAGATAGCGTCCAACCACAAATGTCACCTTCACAACTTTCTGAAGAGCAGAAAAATGAGCATAATACTTTTCGCAAAAAATCATTGACGAACAGCACATCAGTTCTTAAGCTCAATCCTTACACGATCAGCATTTCTTACAGCGATCCTACATAGGCGAAAGCAACTACAGCCTTTCAAAAGATCGTGAGCCCTGACTAGGGGTCTAGTTTGATGACAAAGTTGAATCATGACGGTCCAACCATTTTAGAAAGGTGTTTCAAGCTCGAGTTTCAAGCTCTACTCCTGAAAATCCGGCTGTCTTTGAGGATTGCGAAGTGGCAGTTTGAACAATAAGGGGAAAAATCCGACTTGCTAAGAGTGAGGCCTCCCCTGTGAGAATAACACAATTAGCCGAAGGACGGGAATACGTGCCGTTAAATCATACAGATCGGATCTTCCACATGAATGCAGAAGTCGATAAAGCGCGCCGAAGGATGAGTCACTATGCTTCGACACGCTCACGCTGATTTTCATCGTTCACCGCCGTGTCTATGCTTTCCATGGTCTCCTCCACCTCATCCTCTTCGTTATCGAAATCCAAGCATGACTGAAAAGATTCGGACGAATAAACAGTTAGCATAGAAGCACAAATGCAGCCTTCCTCACCAACAATTACGTCCTCCGCGGCCGAACTACTTCAGAAATTACAAATGTACTTTGTTATATAAAGCCGCCGCAACACGCATTACCATAAGTAGTCTGACCAGTGGCGAACAAGGTCGAATTATGCGCTTTAACTTTTTCACTTCAACAGCGTTTCAACGTCATTTACCACAACAACCCACCGACATCACTTCCCAGCGATAAGATTGTTGCTCACTGATGACGCCCAAGGCCAATGCGCGCTGCGCAGATATGCTCCTTCTGAAGCTTTTTCTAACAGATATTTGAGTATGCGCACTGATGAAAGAAGCAGAATGAATTTCGGAAAAAAATTCAAACTTTTCAATAAGAGCTCAAATCAATATAGGCAGTATAACCGAGGATGTTTTCAGGTAAGCTGTGTCGTACAACTGCGCCGATGCATCGGCGTCAAAAGAATAATGCAAGCGAAGTTGCGCAAAAATTCCACCCAAAAACATATCATGCGACAACATTTCACCGATTATGCAATCCTCTCATTAGAAATCAACAAAAAAGTGATGGAAGCGATAGGGTTTTTATGCGCTTCTATTCGTGTACATGTCCTTTTTATTACGCGAGAAAAGTGGGAATCTGGTGACATGGTTCAACAATTCATACACTTCACTGGATTCCGCAGAACGTATGCGCACTAACTCAGCTTTTATACATTCTCCATAAACCATAAAAAGAAAAAAAGTGTCAGTCAAAGGCAAACTTATAGATTTTGTGATGCGTGAATGCTTTGGGCGATTAGTGAATGCAACTGCAGTACGCATTGGGATGACATAAACAAAAATTTCATCCTACAGGGTAGGACTCTTTACTGCATATGTGGCGCACCTCTATGTTAACATTTGGACATGTGTGTTTCAATAAAACTCACACTACAATTTATCTGCGAAAGTTTTGAGGTGGCAAAAGTCAGCAAAGTTCATAAAATGTATAAGGTGGTGTTGTATAAAAGAATAAACGCCTCTACAATATGCCCCTCTGATGCTAACGAGCGCTTCGTTATGTGACATTTGTTTGCTGAATATATAACAGTGCACAAAATATAGTTTTAATAACACATCCGCTAAAATCACGAGTGGTGTTGCTGAGCAAGTGAAAACGAGGCATTAGGAAAGCTTTATGTTAGCGGAGCTGTCGAATCTCTCAACATAGTGACAACAGTTTGAGCGCATCATCTCACGCACAATTGTAAATGTAACGCACAGTGTGTAGTGCATTACAGGAAAAATTGCCTCTGTAAAACATTTTCAGAACACAGCTCACATTATTGATAACTCTGTTGGCGAAGTTTGCCAGCACTCTCTGCATTGCTAGAACTATTTCAACAATCACAGCCACAGCATTTTTGTGTTGCATCGCGGAAGGCTGACTTTTTTAGAACCAGCACTTTCTATCTTTGATTTGAACTTCTCTCGGTCTGCCATAACGCGCGCTGTGTGAAAGCAACTTCCATATTCTGCAGTTAAAGGAGCGATCAATAGCTGAGAGAAAAGTTAGGGGTAGATGGCCATAAAATGGCTACAATGCCAATTCCGCAGTGAAGAATGATGAAAAATCAAGTGATGCATCTGCAAATTTCATTCACCTCATTAGTGTGGAATGCGGTTGGTTGACTATCCACCGAAAACCGCTGACCCTCATTCCATAAAGCCTCGTTTAACCAAACTCATAACTTAACTCTTTTAAATGAAATTCGCAACAAGATAAGCAATAGCGCATACATTAACAATAATGTCGTCAACGTTCAGCACCAAAATATGAATGTTCGCGCAAAACTGAAAACTGTTTAACGAAGTGATATCTTCTAAACGGAACTGATGTTTTGAAGCCAAATACTTGCCACCTTGGAATCTATGAATAATTAATTGACGGACAATTGACGAAACCAAGAATTCAACAGTTTCAATTTTCCAGCGAGAAGACATTTTTGACATCATCATCATCACAAGAAGGCGCAAGCAAATGACCTGTTTTACCTCGTCAATAACTTGTTGCACTCGTTTCTCGTACTCCCCTGGATTCTCCCTGTATAAACGCGCAGCCAGTTCATTCGCAGGACTATCCGGATTTGGGTCATTCAACAACGACTGAATCGATACCAGTATTGCAGCGACGTCGTAAGTTGGCGACCAGCGATCCTGAATCCCGTGATCAAACTTCCAGAACAGCTTGCAACACGCAGCTTTCTAAGCGTCACGTTGTTACATTCAACGATTCAAAAGTTCCCTCTCGCATTAGAAAGGACAACAAGGTCAATAACGAAAAGGTTTTTTGGTCCGCACTATGGAGCTCGAGTAGCGGCCCTAATAATAGCGCCTCTAAATTGAAGCAAAAATAGCCATTCTAATGCTTGGGCTTCCTCCCCCACTTGCCCAACCAATGAAAGAAGCAAAGAAGCGCTCAAAATTTGGTTCTACTCAGCTTGCAAGTCATTCAACAACAGCAGTTCATACTCGCCTCCCCTCCCACATATGATAGGCGGGCTGACCATATAAGAAACCGCTTAGAGAACAGCATGATCGTTGCACCGCACAACTCGAACAAGTTATGTCGAACGATTCAGTACTCAAAAGCGACTAATTCGAAAAAAATTGGAGGCCGTAATTCATTAAAAAGGGGGGCACGTTTTTGCTGATATAGCATAAATTCACCGGATTTCTAGAGGAGTGCACAGCAAACAGGTTCTTTCGAAATCAAACTCCACAGCACCACTTCACGAATGATTGGGATAAAGACTGACCTGGAGAATATCGACGCATACAATTCCATCGACGAAAACATTCGGATGAAAAATTTTAGAGACAAATCTCGCAACGGGCGGCTTATTCGGGTAGTCTTCACTGAAGCGAAGAACAAGCTTGAACGTACCATCCTCGAATGGAGTATCAGCGGGCCCGAAGATAATCGCTTGCCACAAGAATATGTTATCTTCGGTCGGTGCGCCGCATACACCTGCAGGTGGATCTTCCTGGAATATTACCACGTTCCACAGCATTTCGCCAAAATAACAACGAAACCGGACCACCTTTTTGTTTTATTTTCCAAAGAATTTATTTTCTTTTAAGAGATGCAACTGCCTGTCCTTCACCTCCCGGTGGCTGCCTTTTTGAAGCGCAGAAAAAAGGAATACAATTTAGCCCGGAAAACCAACATAACATCCTACAAGACTTCATTTACGAGGACATCACACTATTTGTTTGAGGCGATTGATTCCCTCGCTGTTATCGTTCCCTATATGATTTCCTACTAAAATCTAAATGCATTACATTTCATTTTCAATAACTCTTACGGACACATGAAATTTGAACACCCCAGTGCGAACGAAAACGAAAAAACGAACCTGCAACTTTTCGAAATCCCTCATAAGCCGCCTCAGCGCAGGTGCCATCATGTTCATCTTTTTTGCTTGAACTGAAGCAACAAACAGAAGCCCTCTTGGAAACGGAAGCATACACAAAACACCGAACAAGTTCCGCGAAGTTATTTTCATATTTATTGCTACAGATGTTATTTTTGTCACGACCTAAATGATACAGAAGGCTGGTGTTAGGAAAGGCCGTTGTACGAACTGGCTCCCGCTTACCAGTCAGAATACAAAGAAAACATAAGCGCTAGATTATTTTCGCAAAAGCTGCCCAATGAAGCCCTATGAATGAGCAGTAACGAGCCTTTTGTTTGCAGTGAGCCGCTGATGGAAAACAGTTTAAAGAAAAACGACTGCAAAACTACGCACATATAGAACGAATTGCCAATCCATATACGCATGTTAAGCGCCTCAGTGCAGTCTACGAAAATGTGAGGCGAAATGAGATGACACCATGTAAGAGGTTATTTAAAAAAGGCACGCCAAAGATCGGCGTTTGAGCCGCATCTGACTAATCATTAAAAACAATTTGAGGTGTTTTCCCACAAAACCGACAGCTTGAACTAATTCACATTTCAGAAAAATTCATTCTTGCATTGTTTGCAGTGGCGCATTGTGATGGCGCCACGTGTGCGTGCGTTCTGTGATGGCTTTAGCTCGTGAATCGCGAAAGCTTTCACAAAGGACGGGGCCTACATAGTGGAGGCGCAAGGGATTCTTGCTGCAAATTGTTTAGATTCGTATGTACGTTTGAACTTCGTTGCTGGTGATTAACTTAAAGTGGAATTTCGTTGAATCGCGTCGATGAACTCTTGCTGTAAAATTTTGAGGAGATAACTATCATTATATGTCTGAGAAGTCACTCAACAACGAGCTGAGGGACGGCCGCCTTTCATACTAAACGTAAAGTAGGCCTAAACGCCATCGACACAATTCGTGCAAATTTTATTCACTTCACTTTTGCTAGGTATCATGATTAGCTTAAGTCCTTTGATGTGTGAAATAAATAGCGGCACAATTTGAGCGAATCGCACGTAAGCGTCAACGGATTTTTCGGTAGCAAGCTCATTTTTCTGGAAGTGCAATGTCATCTCGGGTCGCTCCCCGTTGCTTCCTCAACTCCCCTTCCTAAAACAATTGACCAAATAAATATCACAAATCATTTTTTATTATCAACACTCATAGCTCTTCTATGTATTTCCACCGTAACAGCGTCGAAACATAACACATAAAAAACAAATATCTCCACACAAACAAACAACAAAAACCACCGCCCGATCGCTAGCATAAATTATTGCAAAAAGAACTTTCACTTCACATCGATACAATACCGTATCGATTCATTCCATCGAATTTCAAAATTTGAACGACCAACAAAACTTATTCAATTGTTTGGCGCGTATCCAAGCAAGCTGAAAACGACACGATCGAAAGGGAAGCAGTCATCCTCGACATATAGCACTCAGCCTCTGCCATCTACGATCTCATGCAGGTGAAATCGTAGTCGATTTCTTGCTCGATTTCGTGCGATAACAATGTAATTTCTTGCGTTGAAATGTACACGTTGAGAAATCTGTTGCAGAAAGAAAAAGTTCTGAACCTATAAGCGTTGCATTTAGAACAGTTTGTTGTATTAGCTTCGTCTCAACATAACTGATGAATGATTGTGTTGTTGAAATATTGACGGCACCGCTCCCACTTCCAACTTGGGCAAACCTGGTGGTCTCAAACGTTTCTCTTAATGTTTTATTCCAATGTGAGGAATTTTTGCACCAATCTGTTCCCTGAATTTTGGAATTTAATTTGAAAAGGAATGGGAAGAATGATCGGAGAAGGGAGGAACTGAGAAGTGTGCCGTTTCAATTAGTACGAACGTCATCAAGTTTCTGCCACTTTCCAGACAATTCGTTCTCTCACGTTGCCTATATGCGCATTTAGCCTCAATTTGTATAAACTCTTTTGACGTTGAGTATTTCCAAAAAAATGATTAAAATTATCGCAAGCAATTATCATCCAATAAACTTAGAAGTAGAAGGAATTCCGATACAAGTACAACTTTTTATAAAATATAGAGAGGTCATATGTGAGCAGTGTGTGTGTTAGTACAGAAATTCGATTCATAAATGCATCTCTTAATGTCCATAACCCATACAGAAATGGGTGGAAGGGCCAAGCTTAGGCTCACACCTGGGCCTATCGTTCTAACTGGCTTTCCCATTCCTTGAACGGTTAAAAAGGTCTTTACTTATGCCACCTTCCCAAGCACTTTCCTCTTCAAAAGTTGTGATTCATGACGCATCGAGATCAGTCGTAAGGATGCCTCAGCAGTTAAGAAAAGCACTATTTAAGCAGTCTTCTCAATAATCTAACTGTTAAAAAAGGTGCGTGATATAGCGGTGGGCAGGATGTTTCAGATGAACTCAAGAACATTGCTCTGAATGAAACTCGAGGGTTAAAGACTTTTCAGGACTTTAGAAGGGAGCAAAGATTCCTTTTAGAAACGGATGACCACCTCTCACGAAACGTTGACCCGCTGCAGCGATCACACATGAAAGATACTTGCTGCATAAATTCAATAGATGCGCACAATACATAGGTTCAATGCATATATTTACGCAACAAGATATACACATTGCATCAAGTTTGCTTATGTGAATAACTTCGTCGTTCGCGCAATTGCATGCGTGTAATTTCTTCACCGTGCTTAAGCCGTCTTAGCATTGCTTATTAGTTCATTTCCATCAAAGCGAATAATTCGGCCAACTGCAATTCTTGCCATCTTCTATAGTTTTTGCAGATTTTAGACCAGCCCATTTTCTGTCGTACATTGAAGACAAACGTGAGGGGGTCTGTTGTAGAAGCGGTATTCTCTTAAACGAATCTCCGTTCCTCTTTGCTGTATTCTGTCGGTTAAATCACAGCTTTACTAATCAGAACTAATGAAGGTGCAGATTACTGATAAGCCAAATACATAATGATAGCGTAAAACAGACGCACCTACACGCGAAGGAAGGTAAAGTTTCGCGATAACGTATCATCACATCAAACAAAGTGAACAACAAGCGCGAAGACATTCTCACAAAATTCCTAAGAAGAAACAGAAATAAGGATTATTTCCACCGAGGTCGAGCTTTCTCGCTAAATTGCAAAATGGAACATTCAAGTCGGCTACAGAAAATATTGCTGAGTTTTGACGAAGAATGCTCTCACAAGTAAGGGTACAAACGGAAAGTCACATAATTCCTCTTGAATGCCGTGTATCCCCTTGTCAGAGCCATCAATCCGATCGAGCTATTCAAAATAAACTTTCCCAAGACAGCTAAAACAACAAATTTCGGTGCATGGTATGTGGCCCAGGCCATCCAAGATATATTTATCCTATTCTCCACTGAACGGTCTCAAATCTTTTAGCGTTTCTTACTGAAAAACGTCTCATTTGGAACGTGAGACCTAACGAGACGTGGCTAATGATACCCATAGATTTCAAAGCTGACGTATATTTGCGAGGAATTAAGAAGGTTGAAACCGGCAGGTATTGTAGGAGAACCGGACGACGAAGGAGGCCGCATATTTGGAGAGGTGGGTGATCTTCCTTGTTCCACCGTTAGCATCCCCTTGCACGTCATAATTATTGGCAATTATCTAACGATGTTTTACCCGATAGGAGGCTCATATCTGAGCAGGAAGGGAGAGGGATTAACGAGTTGTCAGCAAAAAAAGGCAGGGAATACACATTTTGGAATGAAGCATCAAGTAATATAAAGAGCAAAATTTGAAAACGACGCAAGTGATCACCAATGAAATGAAAAAAGAAAAAAAAACAAACGTCTGCAAGCAAAGAAAAACAGGTGGCAAATTTGCACCGCAATTTTTCACTGCAAGAATGGATAGCTTGATGCAACAAACGATAATATAAGACACGAAATAGGTTGTGGGAATGGAGCGCATGATCTGTTTTCACTGATCCTGATCGATGGCATTGCACTTCAACATGAGATCCTCGTGCTTGACGGGAGCTGAAATCATAGTAATTAACGCTTCCATAGGACAGGTAGGCACTCCAATAACCATCTCTTCTACTGTATCACTTCAAGGACAATCAGCGTGTTTATCTGATAGAGCTATATGCTCTAAACATAGAAGTGTTCTGCAGAGAATGGTATGATGCAGAAAGGCGCCATCCTTGTCAGCAAGCTCTCAAGGTGCCTCGTGACCGTTGCGAAGATGCACTGTGAAAAAAGAGGGCCGCAAATGGATGAAAATGCTCTTGCATTCTGAAGGTTGAAAGAAAATGCACGAGTCAAGGTTATGTATTGGCAGCTCAGATTCTGGAAACCCACAAAGATTACTTGCTTCTATAGTATTTCTGATGACTGAGTTTCTCTAAGCGCCTTTGAAAAACCTGATATGGTTAGCATGTGTTTCAATGCTCACCGTCTTTACGAAGAAAGACTTCTCGGAAGCTCACGAGGTATGGAAGGTTTATATTATGGGATTATGACAACCACCTAGAAACTCCCTTGATAACTCCCATCTCCCGAACCGCGAAGGAACACATGAAAAGCGTCACATTTGGTGCAAGCGCCGGTATAGTCTTCCGCTCATTCAAACGAGAGGGCATGAAAAGTTATCAGTCGCGAGTTATAACGCCTACTGCTGCAAACAAAATATGAAGCACACACGGTTCTATTACGGAAATATCCTCTAAAACGCTGAGAACGCACCAGCACCGAATCTTTGAAAATCGTCCCAAAGATGTGCGAAGAGACGGGAAACGTTCACGGGTATGAGCGATTCGTCGGGTTTCCTGTTCATGACGTCCAGTGTTTTGCCGTCAGTCATTCGCACTTTCCAACCAAGAGATTGACAACTGTCATGCTGAAGATGGCACCAATGCTGTATATCATAAACATGTGCACATAACATCCGTCTTCTCAGGGCTTTTCACATAATATAACATAACATATATATATATATATATATATATATATATAAGAAAAGTGGACATGTGCGTTACGAATTCCAATGTTATCAAGCACAACTGCATGTATGACCTTCTGCGTATAGGTGAAAATAAACTGCCTAGAATCTTTTCTTTCGCATACAGGAACAGATATGAATATGGCATATGTAGAAGTGCTCGTCTGTTTTCGGCAGTCATCATATATCTGTATCGGCATGCAAAGAGCAGCAAAAAATATGCAAGTTTTATGGTAAAAGATCCAGTCGACAATACGTCATTCCATCTGAGCACACATATCCATATATGTTAGCTTTCGGTAGTAATGCACAATAAGAAAGCATATATTCATGAACACAGAGATATCCACTCCATTGCCTTTCTCACGAGTTTTTGAACTGGTTGCTCGCATTTTCCCGAATACGCGTAGCACTATGATATCTCATGACTACTGTTGTTTCAAACAGTCCAAGACTTTCTTGGCGTTCTGCCGACATCTATTTTGACAAAGTGCCAAAATTAGGGTTTTCTCACCGCTTTCAAGCGAACATACAAGGAAATGGCTAGAATTTTTTGAGTTTTCCCTACCGCCCTCATTCTCTCAAAATATTACGGTTCATCGTTTCTGGCCGGAGCTGATGTCGGAGTTCCTAAGTGTTATGATGTAGTTCCCTGGCTTCCTCACTTTTAGCTCACCTAACTTGCATTTAGCGTTTCGCGCAATCTCATCTTCCCAAATGAAACTGATAGTTAGTTAGCTATGACTGTCAATGATGAGATGAGCACATCGATCTCTTCTCGAGTGATCTATTTCCCTACAGAAAATTTGCAGAAAAACACGCAGCTACCTTTACGGAGTACTACGATGCGACTTCCGATAAGTGGTTATCAATTGACCCTGGCTCTTCCAACGACTATAATGAACGGTGAATTGGTTATTAACCTAACAAATCATCCGTGTAACAACCATGTCCCTTGTCAGCATAGCTGATTCACCTGCACCGTTGACACAGTAACTTCTGCTAACGCAGCTCTGAATCAACTGAAATTTCATATGCGTTCTTGATTCAGTGTATTCAGATTCATTTAACAGTGAAAATTCAGTAAGCTTTTTCAATATGATCGCTGTTGGCTGCCATGTCGAAACCCCGGGAGCCTCGACATGACAGCCAGTGGTAGCAGCAATTGCGAATATGGACGAAATTTCCTCAAGCTGCCGAGGTTCAGGACCCCGAATGTTAGCACAAAGCAGTACTCTCGTCTGTTCGTAGTCGCATACTTGCTGACATCTGAATTACCAAAAAGCGTGAGAGTGCATCCTCCAAAATGCAACTGTACCTTCTCACCCTTGCATTTCGATTTCTCACCGTTCACTGTTACCTGTGTGCTATCCTCTTGTCTATTTTGCACAGTTTCCTGTATTTCAAATAGCCAGCTCCAACAAACAACTAACAAGAACTACTTTCATAGGAAAACTTAGTCCATTTCGAGGTTACCCGTTAGAAATCTTACTCACAGATAATTTCTCCCTCATTGCTACCTCATTCCTCCCTCCTCTTACGTCCACATTCATGGTATGCATGATCGCGGTAATGAAGCTCTAAACAACGTTCATACAATCAAAGTTACCTTCGAAATCGCGCTTTTCACTGTTTTTTGGCCACCTCTCTCAGCACAGCTCGTTCTGCTGTTGCTCGCTCTAACGGCTTGGGTCTGCTGACATCCGATCACCCTGTCACGTACAGTTCCCTTCAATGTAACTTCGGTAAGGTCTACGTACCTTATCGAGGCCATTTTCCGATTACTTCTGACCTAGCGTGTGCTGAACTGGAAGCTCTAGACTCCCCTCTCCGGTTTAAGCGCTGCCGTCTTCTCGGGTATTCTAATTAGCCTAAAGTAGCTTATTAACTAACCTCCTAGCATAAGTCTAGTTCCACTAAATGTCGCCCTCGTAACACTACGACTGCTCTGAGCTGATGTTGCTGTGCTCTTCTAAGTGTAGCATAACCAACATTGATTCGGCTGACAGCCACGAACCTAATGAGAAAATGCACAGATTTATTCGTCACTGCCCCATGTGAATCTGCATCTTACAACAACAGCGAACAATGTGCCTGCTGAAAAAACCAAAAAATCCACATCATGAAGACGGAAATCTCCTTTTGACCATGGCTTAACACTGCTCGACTGTTATTTTCGCTAACGCATTAAACACTTCTTTTGGCATGTGGACGAACAAGCTTTCTATCGGCTTGCAACAGTTTTCCTTACGGTCGGTATAGGAAGAAATGTTGTAACCATATGAAATTTCAAACGCTTCCTCACTCGTTTTATCCAGTCATTTCGCAAATAACTCCTCAAGACTTCTCCAAGTGCGTGACTAAAGTACGCATGTATCAGTATGCTCTACTAATTGTTTCGAAGCATAGATTATTTAGCAAAGACCCCACTTTTGTGCAAACGAAAAAGAGCTTTCATGAGCTGTCTCCGAACACTAAAATTTGGTAAGAAAACCTTTAGGAACATACGTTTGACTCAGCCGTCATTTTTGGCGCTGTCTCGTTTGCTATTTCCATCGCATTTGTCGTTGCATTTTGCACATAGGCATCAGTTTTCTGAAATACACAACTGGATAAACCGTGATGTACAAGTCTAGGACAAGATGGCCAGAGCAAAATCAATCTCACCTGTGCGCTGTCGTTTCCTATGTTCCCCTCGTCGACGACCGTATCATCTTCTATTTCTTCAACGTGAGACGCAATGATTTCCACTTTCTGAAAAAAAATTCCGAAAGTGATGAGTTATCTATATACGTTAGCTGATGTTTCGTTGCTTACAATAAGGCGAGATCATATGACCAAACTCATGTTTTATTCCCTCTATTGTCATCCTCCATTGAATCATCCAAAATGCAATTCTGAAAGCGCTAAAAGAATGTTTCTCATGGTTCCGCATTTGGTTTTCTTCACTCTGGAATTTAAAAAACGATTTCAAAGATTTGCGGAACTTCAAATTACGATTTCTGTTGCGCACCTTAGCAGATTATTCCTCTTCGCAGCATGGAACAACGTAAATAGAACAAACTGCTTAAAGCTTGACATTTTTTCTCGAATTCTGTGTTCAAGCTTTGGATTTGAGTATTGCTGAAGCCAGTTGCTGCTGATGGAAATTCAGGCGCGTTACAGGAGGTTCTGGGTCTAAGATTTCGCCGTCATCCACTTTGTTTAATTCCATCGTTATATCCACGTCTGTGTACCATCACGCAGACTTCAACTGCTAATTTATTTTCGCTACAACTTGTCGAAACAGAAGAGCGAAAGCTCCACAACAAAAAAAAAAACTTTCGAATGCTGAAAACAAGCGTAGGCACTTCAAATCAGCCGAAGAGAGAACTGCAATAACACCTGAGAAACACAGCGTACCTTCGACGGTGGAGCCTGCTTTGGTTTTCTTCTACCCTTGTTTTTGGCCTTGTTATTGCACTTTTCTGCTGGTTTTTCGCCAAAAAGCTCCAGGAGTTCATCCATTTCGAGACTTTCCGTGTTGCCTGCAATAAGACGATTGCATGAACCGTCCACAATCTTGATTTCATTAAAACAGTTCATTGAACACTGTATAATTCCTCGAGGACAAATATCATTTGTAAACTCATCCACCACAGCCGTATGAAGGGAAAATGAGACAGCAACGCGAACAGAGCATCTGAAAGTAAACAGACTGATTTTGTCATCACTTAATCATCGCATCATGGCACTTTAAAAAGTGAAGGTAGACTTCCCAACCTTTTTTACCCCCCAAAGTATAGTCGAAGGACGGAAAGGAACATATGAGCGAGGTCTTTTTGCCTGACAAGCCCTAAAGGCTGCCTGCTATAACTCAAGACTGGACAGTTTAGCACAAGCTTTTTTTTTTCAGAACAGCATCTTATGGCTATCGATGGAACGTTTCAATTAAAGGGATCGACTGTTAAATGCAAGCCCCCCATTAGTGATGGCCAAAATCCTTCGCAGGTAATTCCATGCTTAACAAACAAACCCTTTTTTAAGCTCAGTCTCAATTCCGTTTCGATACCCATAGACTCATCCACAAGAACTGAATCACATTCGCGGTCAAAATCCTCGACGGATGACGCTATCGCCCCATCCGCTCCATTTCTTCCTATCCACTTCTTTTGACAACAGTATTGGACAACTGCAACTTTTGTATCATTTGTTCAGAATGTTTCACGGGAAACAGTCCTCAAAAGCGACTTTTCGAATATGCAGACAGAGGGACCATGCTTTGTTATTACGTATGGCACATTCTGTTGACTCGCAAATGATTCAGGAGAAGAACCACCTGTCATAGAAGCATTTCCCTTGCAAATCGATGAAATGACAACTAACCATCTGTCGGCTGAATTAGATTGCCGCGATCCTGTCTTCTGGCCCGTTTTTTCTGTCTACGTGCTTTTGCCTCAGTGTATCTCTTGTTTGCTTCAGACAGTCCCTAGAAGAAAAAGTGTCATATTTAAACTGTCCTGAAACGCTAGGCAGCTGAATTACTACACTCTTCGTTTCGCCCTAGCGTATCTTCTGTTCATCTCAATTCCGGGCGTGCTTCAACTTCTGCGGGGTTTCCAAATAATCACTTTACACTCCCTGTAAAGAGTTTCACGCCGATGAAACAGCACTGGATTCGTGGTCATTTGCAAAAAGTGGTCATGTCGAAGCCACTGCGAAATCGCTCCAACGATGATTTGAAATTCAGATTCCCTAAAAGCACGCAGCTCATCCCTTTGAAAAAATACGCTAATGAATTTTTATGCGCAATAAAAGACTTAACTTTTCGAAGCAAATTCAACTACCATTCCCTGCTCAAGTACTCCTTGCTATTTCTCACATCCTTTCTGGACTGTGGCAGTATGGTTGTATGCTGGTTGAATAAGATGCCATCCGCCCAATTTAGCGCGAGTTCAGTGGATGCGCTCATCCTCCCTCCACTTTTTCTCAGTATGCTCCGCCAATTCCGAAGAAAATTTTGACCTACCACACACCCAGTAAATCATTCATAACAGCCCAGCCGGGCCAGCACCCAAGTGCGCATACGAATGAAAAAGCAACGCCAGATCATGCAACCTCGTTGCACTTCCATCGAATAGAAAATAATTGCTGATGAATTTGGAAGGCCAAAAGCAATGAAGGTGGTGCAATTTTATTTAATTTTTCGGAACATTCGATCGGCGCCTCTCACAGAGATCGTCTTTGGAAGTGACGGCATCAGGTTACCCTTCTGAAGCGAGCGAAGCCTGATAGACGGGCACCCTCATGTTTACGGAAACCGTTTCGGATAAACAACAAACCACAACATTAGGCTCCTTTGGTGGCAATTTCAAGATAACATCTATCGGCATTCCTGTTGCTAAAATAGCTTGCGCATCACTCATCCATTCACTCAAGTACCGAAACCACTTGCGAACACCAGCCGGATCCAAATATTGCTCAAAACTCGATAAAGCATCCTTGGACAGCCTCAGTCCATACCGGCGATTTAGAGCCAACACAGTGTCGTTACGCGTCAAACCTAAAAATTCATTGCTAATATCACGACAGCAAGAAAACCGCAAACATGCAATAAGAATCGACTCCAATTTATGCATGCAGATCCAACACAGACCTGAGCAAATATGCGCTGTGTGCTGCAGCTGCGATGCTGCCAGCATCGGACAAAAATGATAACTTGATCTTGCATGCTGATGTTTTCGATTATAAAGTCATTACCACATCACTGAAAAGGAAACATAAAAGTAACGAACATAACAAGTGGTATCTCGGAAAGCGATGCAGAATTTATACATATAAAGAGTGCAAAAAAAAAAAAAGATTTTGGAGTGTTCGCATCGTTGAACAATTGGTGAAAAATCTTTTCCTTTTTTTGCACTCCTCAATTGTATAAATGCTGCACCGCTTTCGGAGATACCATTTGTTGTGTTCGTTACTTTTATGTTTCCTTTTCAGTGATGTGGTAATGATTTTCCAATCGAAAACATCATCATGCAAGATAATGTTATTATTTTGTCCGATGCTCGCAACATCGTAGCTGCAGCACACAGCGCATATTTGCTCAGATCCATAACTCACCTATATACATGCCATTACCTTGTCATGCATCTTCGAAACTCGCCAATCACTGCATATATTCAGTATCAATGTGCTGTGTCGCCCGATTTCCGATGCGGCGTATTTTGCACAAGTGAGTAATTATACCAAGAGGATAAACCAAGAGGCCAACTTAAAGCTGCGGGAAATGAAAAAAGCTGAAAGCAGAATCTTTCACTCCTTTGAAATATCATCTTCGATTGTACAAGTTTTCACAAGGGAAATGTGGGAGAAGGAAAGTTCAACCCGCATATGACGTTATAGCAGAACCATATCTAGGTTTTCCCACTTAGGTTTAGGCAGTATTTTTTATCCTGCTCCTTCTTTACCATCTATCCCGCCTTTCTTTCTTTCCCATTTTCAGTCATCAGAATAAACCAACGTACCTGCTTCGTTGCGAAATGCTTTAAACCTTTTCATGAAATCGTACATTTCGTGCATCACTTCGGGTATTGACTTCTCAATCGATGGATCTTCCAAATCCTGCAAGCACGAAGAAAATCTGTTGCTATCAGCATCACCGGAATTATTCGACATTATCCAATAGCTGAATCAGCGTCACCAAAGAGCATAACTCATGAAAATAACAAAAATGATGACGTGATATTATGTGCTTCCTCTGCAAATAACCTTTACCATGTATTCGCTTCCCTCATGGCACTTTTCTATATCAAGTTGCACTAACGTACGTTTATTTGTCGCCTCCTATTGCGCATGACGTATGTATATATTTGTGCAGAGACTTTCCTTTGTGGAATGCACTTGCGTTATCGCTAAGCAACTTGTGCATACACCGGAAGGTTATTGCGTCACACTTTGGGCTAATAAGACTCATTTTGTTGCTACCTTAAAACAATAATCAACATACGAGTTATCCGACGCTCTTTTTCATGAGGCTTTGAATTGGACCCGATTACGTCGACAACGGCAACGGCTACCAAATGTGGCGTGTGCCGATAACTGTGTATGGAGCCTTTCACAAACCCTACCTCACTTCTGCAGCCTCATTACAGTCAAATGGATTAAGATTTTATGAGACTCACACACGCACATTCATCGATAAAAGTTCTCCGTCTGAACAAAACATGCAGAAAACAACATCGTCACTTCAATTTCGCATACGCGTCACTGCAATTTGTGCGCTAGTGTTGTCGTCTCGATGTAACACATGTTTTACAAAGGATCTCGTGAAAGCGTCGCACATGTGCATAAATCTGCTCATTCGAAACTTCAAATGCATCAGTCAAAAGGGACACAACACAGAACTTGCTATTATTTCTGGCATGCGATGGTCCGAATTTTGTTGGCAAATCTAATTCTGAATAAAGTGCCGACGCCTAATAAAACTTCACGGAACCTTGAGCAATGATGAATTTTTTTGCGGAGGCAAACAACCGGTTAGGCAGGTCCAAAACTATATTAATGGGTGCTAGCACCTCAATATTTCCAACGTTCCGCTTACATCGATATTCAGGATAACGCTGAAGGTGATATATGAGTCTACTCTCTCAGAAGGGAAACATTTGTGGATCCTTTTTGTTCCTAGCAGCTTAAGGTAGGAAAGTCGGAAGGATGCAAAAACTCTCATGCCAAACACTTTTTTCCGACAAATCTGTTTCAGCGTGAGCGGCAAAGGAAAGATCGAAATGAAAGTATGGGCGGGCTTGTCTGCACTCCTTTTTTCGAGAAGTAGGTTTATGTTTTCGGTGATTCCTCAGTATACTCTGTCCTTAAGGGTGCCAATGAAATGTACTAGAATAAACACATTTGCTTCAAATGAAAGTGCCGCGCCTGAGGACGAAGAAGTATTGAAAACAAAATGCAAACCTCGTTGGCCTCTTCGCCTTTGCTTCCGCCGTCAATTTCCGGTTTGTTGGGTGATTCTTGTTCCGAAAGACGGTCGTTACTCTCCTATGATTACTTTTACATTTAACTGCAAAATTTCTGGTAAAAAAGATAATGGTGACAGAGAAAGCGATGGTCTAACTTAAGTTTTTCATCAGCATTATGTTTGAAGCGCTCTCAAATGCCAGAAATACCAAATGACTGACATGTCTTCAAACGAGATGCTCATGTTGTATATGGACACGCACATGCTTGTACCACCGCCAACTGCAGTGATTCGATTGTCCGGCTCTACTTGTTTATACAATGTTCATCTACCCGTACATATGCATCTCCACTCAACGGCTGTCAAATTCACGAGCGCTAATAAATGCTCCGTCCCAGCTATAAATTCTTATATGTACCCTCTGCCAATTACACCTTTTCTATCCCAAAAATAAAAATTATCCTCGAAAAAGACTTTCAGATGCTTGTGCTGCTGAATGCCCAAAACTTAAACACTTGAATCCATCTGAAAGTTCGACTGTAGCCATAAGTATGTAACTCATATTAATTTCACTATGTGGCAATCAGAAATATTAACTGAAGCCCTCTGTACTTTTATCTTTGAGTTTTTTGAGTGCTTGCCGCTAATGACTAATATTAGTCGCAAGAGTGCTTAAGTAGGATGATTGTGTGATAATTGCATTCAGTGCACACGTCATATGCTGCGTGCGACAACATTCTTTTTCTCAACTCATAGAAAACCACACCAACATTCGTTCAGTTAAAACTATTGTACTGCCTCGGCAAATGGATACTCACTGGAAGCTGTTTTGCATTCGAAACATCGTTTTCGCTGCACTCATTGTCGGCTCGTTTTCCCAACTGCAAAAGAAAACATCTTACACAAATTAATCTGCATTCTCTTGCAAGTCCTCATCCCGAACCCCAAAAAAGTGGCATTAGCTTATGAAAGCCGTGGAAAGTGAAAGAAAGCCTCAACGGAATGGAGAGCAGAAGAAAAGTGAAGAATTGAAAAAGAAGTTTAAAATTCCATAGTTATCAAAAACTTCACCAATGAAAGGTTGAAATCAATTCCGTATCACATAATCAGGTTTACTGCACCTTTACTGCCTTATCGGTTTTTCGAAATTCTGCCATATGTTCTGACTCAGTCACGCCTGGAATTCTGCATAGGAGTAGCACGCTTCCAGCAAAAAAAGCTTTTGACGCGCGCAACTGCTTTCTACAAGTGAATAGCGCTGGCCCCTTTTGATTCGCAAACGTGCCAAAACCTGCGCCAACAAGCAGCGCTTCCTCCTCCTCCAAGATAATCTCGTAAGACTGTAATTAGACGGAAATCCTCCAATGTTACACGAATAAAGTATCCTAGTATAATGCGATCAGTGGCTAAACTGTATGACATCATCACGACACCGCGACCGTGAGTGACATGTGGATGTCGATTTCCTTGCTAGCCTCGAAAAGAGAAAATGTAGAGGGGGATCAACGAAATTTTCAACTTTCCGCTCGAAAAATATGGAAAATCCTGGTCACCGTTTAGAAAAAGCACTTAGCAAACAATGAATGAAAACGCTGCCTTACAGCGAGTTCTGAAACACCCAATGAATAAGCTCCAATTCGAATGAGGGTAGCACTTTTGCCGCGAATTCAACACGCTGCATGTTTCAGCATTCATTGCACTGCGTCTATACACTTCTACCGGTACTCGTCGAATGCTCCTTCCGATGGCAACAAATTTCTGATGCAGCACACGGACAGTATCTAGAGCCATTACCCTGGCCCGATATCCAAAAGGAAACGAAGTTTACATCATGCTCTCGAGAAGCGGTATGCGCACATTACCGGAGTGGGGAAACGAGGAGGTGGGGGGGAGGGAGGTGACGAAACCGTCCTACCCACTTACTCTTCCCGTACTTTAGAATTAATACTAATAAGGAACCGTTCAACGCACTCATTCCCCTCGAGGCTATTTCGAGCGCTCCAACATTTTGGCGTTATTCGGTAGTAATGATCGCATGGGATGAATACTCAGAAAATTCTGCATGGGATCGTTGTTGCTGGCTTCACGCACAATCACGCATCTGCTCATAGAATACGGAATGACGAAGAAAAATTAAAGCATAACTAACTAACTCGTCTGAGCACTTCTCGCATTGGCAACTCCCGCCAATCTTCGACGTCGTCTAACGAACCAACCATCTTGCAAACTGAATTGAACGACAATGACTTACTTCAGAAATTCATGCTCATTTATACAAAAATTCCGCCACGTTGGCAGAAACAGAAGTAACGAGTTGCATCCACCCATTTTTCGCTGCTGCACGTCCACAGAAATTTTCAATACGACGAAATTGCTGGCGAGCAGAATTTCTGATATAGGGACAAAATTGGGTGAACGATTTTTCTACGAAGTTTTTTGACAAGAACGTGCGACACCAAAGGCATCGGTCTCATTGTTGCATAGAAATTATTATTTGCTGCTCAAGATATAAAATTTCTTTCTTCCGTGCTTTCCGCACGAGCCAGTCTGAGGCTACCGGAATTCTTTTTTCAGGATGATGTCGATCGAATGTTTTCAGTCACACTGGAAAGTCCGATGAGAAACGTACTCAATAGAGCTGAGACACGTGGTTTTCTTGTGCTTCGAAATTGTCACTGTTTCGTTAACCTATGCAGCAGAGAACAAAAGGGAACGGGATATTTTCTCATACTATAGAATAAATCTCTCCCCTTCCGCAATTCTTTCATCCGCCCTGATTCCGGTCCTTCGCATATGGGCCTTCTCAGTATGCTCACTTACGTGAGACTGATTATGTTCAATTTTGCGCCTCCAAAAATTCATAGAGCGTTTTTGAAATAATTGGAAATACGTCTTTCTTGAACATTTTACGCAGCATTGTTAGAGGGCTAATAATGCGCATATTCTGCGGTTGACTTTGGCACTGCAAACGAAGTAAATGAAGAAGCAACAATGAAGGCATAGCGCTTCATATTCTCGGAAAGAGTGCCAATGAGGCAAAGCAAACTCCGACCGCAATCATGAGATGCAACAGGGTCTTCCATGCCGCAATATTTGGCCGTCCTTAGGCGACCTATGATGGTTTCTTTGAGCAGCTGTTGGCTCGATCTCATAGCACGAAGTTCACCAACACAGACACGCTCACGTTCACCGTTGCTTATCAGGCAAACGAAAACCGTTTATCCACGCCCTTAAAAAACTCATTCTTCAACTCCCTTTTTAGCATCGCATCCACAGCACTCTGAAGCAATATAAAAGAGTATAAACATAAACACTTCACAGACCAAATCTTATAAGCTAAAGTGTCAGCTATAGGCGTACTATCTATCTATCAGTCGATAAAATCTGCGGCAAAATGCAACATACGCGCATGAGGAATATATATGGCTGTGCAATGCTTATGAAAAGCTCATTAGTGCTTAAGTAATGGCGCTTGAACAGCTCCTAAATGTTTCATAGCAATTCTTACAGTTGCATTATTTTCCGTCATAACTGGAAGAAGTTCTTTTTCACATGCACAGATGAATACGTAAATAAATTTCTATGCGCGATGGAAATGTTCGCAAATTCACTAAGTCAACAGCACACTTTCACATTTTTCTGAATGCTTGAAGGAAGGAATCAAATAAAACCTTTTCGATTTGCCGAAGAACCTCAGCGAGTAGTGAACGTAAGTTACTGAACTCTTCTTCCATCTTCTTATATCAGTTAAATCACTGAAAAGTAGCAAAATGCTTAGAGACACCATCAGCGCTGTTTGTTAAAATTAGCGGGAGCAGCACACGTCTGAGCAGTGATTTGGAAGTCTGAATGAATGATTTGCAGCATAACAGATTGTTGTCAGATATCGAAGAGCCAATTCCAAGGTATCTACTTATCACCTAATGATGCAGTGATTGCATTTACTCGCATATTCGATTCTCGTTTTGTTGTTCTCTACATGATGTCACTCGGCCCAAATAAGTCGGGCTTTGACCCTATTGTATGTCTTATGTGCTCTGGTGCAACCACAGCCAATCTCTGGGACCTACGTAAATCAAACCTCGGCTTGTTCGTGTGTCCTTGGTTCAACTCGTGTTTGGAGGCCGCGGTGCTCCCCCATAAACTTCTTCTACCTTGTTTGTGCTTTTCTGCTAACGCATATCGGCATCGACATACGGTTATTGGCTGTTGCCCTCCGCCTACACTCGGTCCCCTCAACGCGGCCGACACTAATCACAACGCAGATGAACGTGATATTTGAGATATCTTTATGATAGAAGTAAACTGTGAAAAAATATCACTTCCCCGCCTCACCACTGTCACGCCCGATTGTATCGCAAGTCGATATCCTTTCTATCTGTTGTCACATCTTTCACGTTTCCACAGTCGGCCACTCCTCTTTATCTTTTCCTGGTACGGTAGGAAAACAAGCACAATAAAATAGAAAATTCTATTTAAACCATCGTGGCACAGAGGATGCCATTCAAGATGATCCTAACTCGATTAAAGAAAGAGAAATTAGCAAACCGTATAGGCTACAACTCCGCATTTGCACCTCATTTCACACTCATTCTGTCGATTAATTTGATTGCACCATTCACCGCAAAAGTTTTCCACCAAAAACGAATCTCAACGAAACCACAGGGAGTGTCTCCCCACAAACATGAAACATGATACTTCTTTACCAGAGCGGGCAAGTATTGCTGCACGCAGAAAGCACTCTATGAAAAGTGGTCATTGCGCTATTTCTCCTTCAGCGCGCATTCAATTATTTGGGGTTGCTACGGTGTGCAGGAGTGGGGGAAGGCAAATTGTGTTAGCCCTTTCGCACATTTGTGTGACTATTTTCGAGGGCATAGTGTTAACGGGTGTGAATTTTGAGTCAAATTTTGGACCGTTTTATAAAGTTGTTGATACTTGGGTGGAGCGAGTGAATGATGCCGATGAGAGGTTTGACGGAGTAGACAACGAAAACCAGAATTGGCCCAATACATGGGCAAATACACGAACGCAAACTTTTGGCAAAGAGCGCCTTCAGTATAACAAGCAAAACGCAATAGAACGCTTTTTCATGTGGCTATATATGGATCAACTTGAAAAGACCTGTCAGGTATCGGAAGAGCAAAAATTGTTTCTAGCAGCACGGCGCATCTCCATGCTGTGCTGCACAGTTGACTTGTGGAAGGACATTGAATACGAATAGGGACGGCAACGCGTGCAACATGGTTCGCTTCCAAGAGGTTTTGCATTCAGCAGTTCTGCAGAAGCACCTGCGCTTGTCTAACAATGTTTATGCTGGTCGTAAACTTTAACAGGCGATTGCGTAACATTCTACTTGCAAGAAGACGACAGAGGGAAATGCCAAATAAATGACTACAGAGATGAGAAAAGAGACTCAATTAATGTGAACTGCTGCATTTTTGAAGAGTTCACATCATGCAACTTTAGCAATAAAACACTTGAAGAACTCAATTAAACGAAATCATTGAGCACAGCAGAGAAGACACTTCAAGTTGGAACAATTTTCTCTATGTCCTATCAGCGAGATAAATTCGGATCACACCGCTGATAAAATCTCTTAATACAGGTACGCCGAAGAGAATGAAAAGAATGGGAATTAAGTGACCGTTTCAATATCATAGTGAATTCAAAAGAAATACAACGTACAATACAAGTGCTGCACAGCGTGCACATTGCATAGGTCACAGTGCTCGAGAGTGCGCTTAAAATAACATAAGTTACAGGCGATGAGCACCAATAATAAAAACAATCTTTACTTATACAACAGGTGAAGAATTCAAGGCGATGACAAAATAAGAAACAAAGGAATTGAGGCCATCAGACCGACTTGCTACCTTTCATTCGATCTGAAGAAAATATTAACTCGTAGGCAGCACAAGAATTGCAAAGTTGGTCCTCGAACGGAATTCCAACAAAACCTTTAACAATCTCAAACCACAAGCGTAAATCGAATCGCGGAAAGCTTCTTCTGAACTCGCCTTCATAAATTATCGTTGCACTTCCTAAAATGTCTCGATACTCTTTTTCGCAGAGGGGGACTGAACTTGACTATAACATTCAAAAATTAGATGTAATGAAACTTTCCCGATTATTTTCTACGCATTTTTACTAAAATCTACAAAAACATAGGCCGAGGCGTGATTTGCCCTCCGCGAAGCTTAAAAACAGTGGTGATGCCAGCAGATGCTGGCACACATCTCAACCTCCAAATCCTTTATCACGTCCTCTGCAGGAACATCTACATCATGTTGAGTATGCGGCATGTTCAAGCCATAAAATACACGCGAAACGAAGCACTTCATCAATATTAAGACTGTGGCTGCATCCCCAATGAAGCCAAATTCGTGACCAAACTCCGCTCTACAGAAGGTCTATATATCAGCGTCACATAACTAGAAAACATGCATGAGGCATGCGAAACGAGAAAGAGAAAAGAGCACAGATGCCAGGCAACGGAACATCAACATCGCAAAGAGCGAAGAACAGCAGAATGACATTGAGAGTTAAGCACTAGCTACAAATCGAAGACAAGATAAGCATAGCAGAGAGAAGGGAGTTCAGTGAGAGAGATCAGCGGTGGCATAGAGATCCACTCATCAGACGCTTTAAAATCAAGAAGACTGACACATCATCGAGGATATTCCTTGCTTCCTTGTATACTGACACTGAACTGAACTGAAAGTTCTGCCGAGGATTTTCTGCTGATACGATCCTGAACTGAAGTGGAACGCTGAATGAAAGTGTGGAGCACATTTTTGAGGGCAGAACAACTTCAAACGAGCAAATATTTGTGTCGAGGATCGATACGATCAACAGCACGCTTAAATGGAAGTTTCTGAACGCCTCAACAGAATCTTATAACCAGGAATTAAGTTAAATTCATGCCTCCGCGGTGCAATAGCGAGAGTTTTTACGCTTGCACAGTAATCCTGGAAAAGCTCGTAGTGAAGTCAGTGAAACCTTTTTGAAAACTTAATGTCAGGAATGAAGTGAGATGATCACATGAGAATTCAGTGTTGTAAAGTAAAGCGGCAATAGATAACATGGACCACCCGATAATGATGCATACATTTTATAGCGAATACACTTAGCAAGTGTTTCAAACACAAGAAAACTATAAACGCCAGAGTCATTCATAACCTCGAGTTCACAAATATACCATCTATAAAAATGATCACTTCATGCAGAGCCTGAAAAATATTCATGCCAAAAGCTTGCACGGCACACTGCAATTTCCTCAGTGGACACACTTCACTGCTACTACATGTCTGGGAACTTTTGAATTTGCTTCATATCCTGCACCGGAAAGAAATAAACGCAAAGCGAACAGTTGCACTTCTGAGCAAGGACAAATTGTCGAACTCACTTCGAGGTTTGAAGACTCCACACATAACACCTGTTTATTCATTATGAAGCGTGACTTGCAAGAATGGTGGTAGCGGTATGGTGGTCATTCGTGTGGCAAATTTTATAAGCGTAATTAAAATTTGCATATATGCCACTTGAACACACGTGACACATTCTGGAGGGGGTGACTCTAGCGAAAACACTGTTTAGCGAAAAGTTCTCCGGGAGAACAAACAATGTCCCCCTGAGATTTCATAGCTGTTTTTGATGAATGCGAAAACGGCGTTTTTCATCAAAATGTTCTGGGTCTCTAAATTTGGTGTCAACCCTCTTACTTGGGACAACTTCATTGCATATTGCTCTACACTCCGTTACTTCACATAAAAAATAACGCCTTGACAGGTCCTTTTGTTGACCTGAATATCGTTCTTCTAGGTTAATTTCGGTGCCAGTGCCAAACAGGGCTGTGCTGGATTTAGGTAGAACCCTTCTCTCCCCGACTTATTCTGCTGCTATAATCTTTGCCGATGCAGCCTTCACTTCAGCTCTTTCCACTCCCGTAAGCGTAACGTTATGGATAAAAACCATAAGGGTATTCAGTTGCAGTTACGGCGATGACTGCGTATAAACGGCATAAGAATTGCTGCATAAACACAAATGAGTAAGGCTCTCGAGAAGATATCTGTGAGCAAACAATTCATACAATGCATACACTACAACTGAAACAATTCTCAATGGAACGAGGAAAAAAGGAAGCAAGTGCGCACAATGGAACTAAGCAAGGAAGCCAAGGGCCAGAAGGTAGAGAGCAATTCAGTGGCAGCACCTGCTTTCACCACAAACGAAATGCAAATAAAAATACCGTGAAAATACGGTTCCACTTCAAACATAATAGTTTTAGAAGTGTAAACAATTAGTAATTTTTAATTTTGGATTGATTTGAAGCGGTGTTCAGCAAGAAACTCAAAATGCTTCAATTAAATGTAGATAAAAGTATATTCGACGTCAATTCCAACACGAAGCACTTGAAACACTGCTGCCAACTATCTGTTATCTATCTGTTATTATAATAAAAGCAGCGTTGTTTTCTGAACTACTTTAGGAAAGCGAGAAACATGTGTATGTAAATAATTGAAATGCAACCGATCATAGACGGAATGGAACGAAAAACGAAACACTATCTCTTATGATGAAACAAAGCCGAATTTATTATGAGTTCGAAGTACAACTAACAATAGCCACTATAAAAGTAGAAGGATAACGTAAGAAGAAACGAGGAGAAGAGAAAATGCACGAGCGTCGATTGCAAGCAGGAAGCCGCATCGTAGAAGCAATTCTTACTTCCGCAAACCATTTGCTTCGGATCAAGAAGTACGCTGTTGAGCAAATCGGGCAAAGCCTTCGCAGTCATCTGAAACTACAAACTTCAGCACAGTATGCAGCTGTCGCCTGACTGATGATTAGCAACCTGACCCCACCTATTCCCTCCTCACGTCACCTTTGGGAAAAATCTCGTTTTCGCGGCACACATAGTGCTTATTATGTATTAATAATGGCCAGAACTAGTCTTGAAAACTTCTTGAAGGAAAATGTATACAAAAATTGCACACAAAAAAAAGTGTTGCGAAGAAGCCTCGATCGCCAGATTCGTAGCTCGCGTTTCTGTTTCGTGTGCTAGGTGAAGCTTTACTTTTAAATAAATGAGAAAACTACTTCCGCATCAGTCAGGTGTCTGTCAGCATACCGTTGCCTCTCTAAGAAATCAACAACAATAAAACATCAAAAACGGTACTGCGAAACTTAGCATCCTGCAATGTACCGTTGCGTGAGAACACAGTGACTGAGTTGCCGACCAACGCTTCCATCGAATTGCGTCTCTATCATAAAAGACTCATGATTAAAGATATGAAATTTTCTATAAATCGACTCTTCGACTCGAATGCAGCTCTATTACCGCACAAACAACAATCCATTTTATCAAAAAAAATTCAAACAACTCGTGTTTGTAAATGTATAAGCAGAAGTCTTCGGAAGAATACCCAAAACGTTGCGGAAACGATGAAAATTTAAAGTATATCCCCCTGCACTGCTGGCCTTATACCTGTTATACAATTCTTCAAAGTTAGAAACCTGCCTCAGCATATGCGCACATAATCGTTCCCATCAAGCATCGACTCAAGCATCCACAGCAAATAGTCATTCTTGAAGATAGGCACGAGGTTCCTGAAGTGCTTCCTCAGAAAACAACAAATTTTTGTGCACATGCATTGGCAAATTAAAACAAATATTGGCAAATCAAAAACACTATCGTGTTACGCCCTAACCTATATAATTGTCTCTAGACATGAAATCACCATTGTAAATACAAATACAATCTCCTTAAGGCAGCACTAACAACTGCTGACCTGAGAATGGAATTCGATTTTCTTGTTTAACATGGCAATGATCTGCTTTGATAAAAACAACAGAGAGGAGGAAGTAGTGAGAAGGCAGTAAGGAATGGTTCCCCTTGTGCCTTTTCGTTCAAAATTTCAGCCCCTCACCACTCCATTCTGAGTTTTTTTTCTCTTTTCCAATTATTGGCGATAAAAAGCTGTCGAAGAAGGTTCGCATCCGGCAACTAATTTACAGAGCAAATAGTTTCCAAGCATTATCTCCTTTGATCGCATTGTTTAACAAAATGAATGCATATAGAAAAGGTTTTTTATTGAGAAGATATCTTCAACACCCATTTTTGCTTTCATTGAAAGCTTGAGGACTTCAAATCGCTCTCTCAGAAAGCAATCTTGCAGTAATTTTTTGGCTTCTGCATGCCGAAAGAGAACTACACAAACATTACCCCCATGAACGAATACTGCTCTTCTCTACAAAAAAAAGCACCATCGAAATTCTCCTCATTTTCGTCTTCGCAATTTTCTTTTCTCAAAATTATTGAAGCAAAATGTTGTCATCATACAAGCTCGCACTCGCACCAGCTAGCTCAAAAATACGTTCATTTCCACTGTACGATGCACCAATCCTGAAACATGGTCCGAAAAGTTGCTCGTTCCCTCTCGCTCACCAGCCGACACCCTGTGCTCAAGTCTGATACCTCTAAACTGCTTCATTATAACACAACGATATGATTGGGGACGAGAGGCAAGAGGCATGATGGGTATTTAGACCTTTGCGCTAATGAAGACTCGCGTAGTATGTACATTATGCAGCCATCGCATAACTTCTCCCTTGATGAAAAGCGTGCCATACTTCGAACATTCACTTCCAAATAAAGCATCACACCGAATGAAGCAACAAACACGTTGAACAGATGACAATGTGTTAAACATTAGGGCATCACAAAACCATTTATCATCAAGCAAGTGAATTCACTATTATTTCACAATATCATCTCGCTTAAGCCTCGCCCTGAAGTTGAGGAAAAAATTTTGCTCGAGGACCTCCAAAATTCGTTGTTGAGGGCGCCAACTCTAATGTTGCCCCCGAAACGTTAAAAAATTTCGTTCAGAGCCCCGAAGACGGGCCTCAATGCCAGCACTAGCTGATTGATATCCCATCCGGCCGCTGAAACGATTGCTCGTCCATATACAAACTGCCTCGACGATGCGAACGTGGAGATACTCGAATGTATTCAGTTTTCGGTTTTCCGGGAAAAGTCCAGATCGAGAGAATGACACTATCGGGAAGAGGACCAAATGTCGACCATAAAAAAGATCGCCGAAAACGGTGGCAAATCAGAAAGGATGCAACGATAAACGCCACTTGAGACGGTGTCTTTCCTCTTCCATTTTTTCGCTCCAAGCGGAAATCTGGTCCTCCTTTTTCTATTTCTCCCTCTCCAGTTCCATATCGGTCTTCAACAGAAGGCTTTTATATGCGAGGTATTTAGACCTTTGCGCTAATGAAGACTCGCGTAGTATGTACATTATGCAGCCATCGCATAACTTCTCCCTTGATGAAAAGCGTGCCATACTTCGAACATTCACTTCCAAATAAAGCATCACACCGAATGAAGCAACAAACACGTTGAACAGATGACAATGTGTTAAACATTAGGGCATCACAAAACCATTTATCATCAAGCAAGTGAATTCACTATTATTTCACAATATCATCTCGCTTAAGCCTCGCCCTGAAGTTGAGGAAAAAATTTTGCTCGAGGACCTCCAAAATTCGTTGTTGAGGGCGCCAACTCTAATGTTGCCCCCGAAACGTTAAAAAATTTCGTTCAGAGCCCCGAAGACGGGCCTCAACGCCAGCAGTAGCTGACTGATATTTCATCCGACCGCTGAAACGTTTGCTCGTCCATATATAAACTGTGTCGACGATGCGAACGTGCAGATACCTGAATGTATTCAGTTTTCGGTTTTCCGAAAAAAGTCCAGATGGAGAGAATGGCACTGTCGGGAAGAGGACCAAATGTCGACCACAAAAAAGGTAACCGAAAACGGTGGCAAAGCAGAAAAGATGCAACGATAAACGCCACTTCAGACGCTGTCTTTTCTCTTCCATTTTTTCGCTCCAACCGGAAATCTGGTTCTTTTTATCTATTTCTCCCTCTCCAGTTCCATATCGGTTTTCAATAGGAGGTTTTTATATGCGAGGAAACAGCCAACCGGGTGGTTCTGCGACGATCTCAATTTAAGTTCACCGATTAGAGGATTACAAAGCCATGACCTCACTATACTGCTGCTTGAGCAGTCTCGATCAGGCCCAACATCCTACCTTACCACTTATTATTAACATATCGGAGCTTTTGTTAAGAAAGAAGTAGAACATAATTTTTCAACGAGCAGCAACAAAGTAATACTTGCTCTCACAAAAAGATGTGTTTCACATTTCGGAGCCTGATGATGTAAGATTCCTCAGAAACGAATCACTACGTAGATGGCTAATGAAGAAATCTGAACAATAAACTAGATTACGGTCGAGAAAAATATAGCCTCTGCTATAAAGGCCAACAAATATTGACTGTGAAGTGTTCATATTTTATTCAGGTCGACATTAATCACTCGCAAATTAGCGGCGAAACAACTGCGGGTGATCGCTTCAAAGCTCATGACGGTCCATTTAACGTGAAGCACATGAAGATTTTATAAAACGCCGGGAAGAACATCAGTTCTGAAAAAAACACCTTTAAGTAATCCGCCTGCCTCACTCATATTCCTATTCTATGCGTTCACTTTAACGAGCACATATATCATCTAATTGACAATAACGTACCACATATCATACAAAATAAAAATGGTCTATGCTACTCGACAGCAAACTGCTTCGCACGTCTGGCCGCATGCAACAGGGAATAAATATTTGAATAAATTTCTAGACAACAAGGCAAAGCAAAGAGTTAAAAGTCATGATCCTATTGCTAATCTGTAACGCATAAAAAGAACCACTAAAATTGTACCATTAGAGAGGAACAACGACGAGCCAATATAAACGCACTCGAGGCAAATTTCACTGCTGTTAGAGTATGCCATCTAGGTAGAAGCCATTATCTTCTCAGCCAATCACAGCATCGATCGTGCAATCCCGTAGGTTCAAAGCGCTGTAAAGTATTCTGTGCAATCTGTGCTACGCACTGCATCCAAAAAAGTGTCAACCTACAGCATTCAAACAAGTCAAATAAATAAACATTTATTCATGAAATAGTCTGTCTCATCATCCTCTCGTACCCCTTCCCTCGTTCTGCTAATTAAGCAGTCCTCACCGACCTCTTGACGGTTTCAAATCGGCGATCTCGGTGAAAGGGTCACGTTAAAAAAGGTTTACAACTAGAGAAACTCAGAAACTTGCAGCCACCAGTGTTTTATCACAACGCGCAAAATACGCATACATCTTCGAATGGTTCCGCATTTCTGTGCTACACAAACTTACGGTCTTTCATGAGATGCCCCATGACCGCTTTGCAGCTTTGCATCATAGTCGCGATATGCCCTCTGTCGATTTTCTATGTCGCAGCTATTACCAAACATTATGGCATGAACAGGTAAGCATAAAACCTTTACCAACAACAAGATCAACAAATGTCGCATCGCCTTTCACGACAATAAACCAACGGTACGGCGGATTATAACAGCCACTATGTCACAACTATTACCTAGCGAGACACTTCCCTGCTCTCTTATTCCCCTGAAGAAAGAAACGCTGCCTCACAGTCACTGCTGAAAATTAAGTGATGAGGGCAGATAAGAAGCCAGTGCTGAATATTACTGGGAATCGAAGAATCCTTCCTTTTCCACCAAAAAGAACGTACCCACTATCGCTTCAAAAATCCCGCCACTTCGTTCCCGCAGCACCCCGCAAGTGAAAACTCATTTTGCATCCCAAGAAACATGGCTCTAATAACTCATGAAAGTTCGCCTTCAATAAAAGAAGCCCCGCCTTTCGCCGATGATTAGCCGTCCCTTACCACTACAGCAGAACTATCTAAGAGATATCTGAATAATTTGCCTTCGGAGTGTCCGACTCCAACACTTTAAATTCTATTGTCAGTAAATGAGGATGGCGGACATGTCTGCAGTTAATGCTTGATTGGACTCTCAACGATTCGGAACAAAGCACGAGCCTAGCGTCGTCAGAAGTGTCAAAAACAGTCTAATATGCTGTCGTGCAATGGAGTAAAGTCGACTGAGTTGCGAATTTACTGAACAAACGGTCGAATTTCAACGTCACCTTCAAATTCAAGAAAAATAATACGCTCACCGTTTCTCAGTGGCGTTCAAGAATAGCGAATTTTCCACAGTCCACTATATTGCACATAAATTTTGAACAATGCACAGCAAGCTGCCGCTAGCAAAAAGACCCCATAAATTTAACTCGCATTCATGACGAACGCTTTTCTCACTAGCAAGACGAAGATGCGAAACAAGCAAAGAAAACAAGCTTCACCTGAGGTGCTTTTACAAGTTGGCAAAAGTTTGAAACTCGAAAGCAATTACCGAAAGGACTCAAACTCAACTATTACGTATCGCAAGTCAAAAACCATGTGGCACAAAAATGAGAAAAGTCGTTCCCTCCGTTCGATCATCTTCTTTCTGCTGCATCCGTTGCGCAAGAATAGCAGCGCTCTCGAGAGCGACCGCATATGGATTCAATTTTATTATGAGACGCGTCTTCTTGAGCGGATTACAATGCATCCGGACCACCTTAGCGGTTACGGATTACAATGCATCCGGACCACCTTAGCGGTTTTGTTCGGCGGATCAACGGCCCTTAGAATTTCCTCTGAGTATAATAAATAAAAAAATATAGCATAATAAGTATAAAAAATATAAGTATAATAAATATAAGTGAGATCTTAGCTTCCATATAAAACGACTGAATAAGTTCTAAGTGAGTTCCTCCCTAGTCCCATCACTTGCCATTCACTCCAATGAAAGTATCACTCTTCAAGCTTCTGTCTAGCATCGTTGACGTCATCGATTCGTTGTTTGATATTTTCAGATGCGTAATGATGGCTATTGAGCAATTGGCTGCCAAATTGCTCAAAGGCGTGGAATGTCGATTCACGCGAATCGACCTAACTACAATATTCGTGATGGCGTTCCAACAGCGCTTCGCACCAGTCACGTCATTCGCTTGATACTATAACCTCAAGTCCTTTATATTCTAGCCCCTCTCTCTTTCCCTCTTTGAAAACCATTATAAAATGTTAAATCCGCCTATATCCTTCCATCATTCCGTTGCAAAAAGACCGCAAAAAACTTGCGTAACTTTCATCCTCGAAGGAAGTATGGAAGAACGTTCAATCCTTGTACTTTACCTCCAACAGTTTTGCAGATACCTCCTTCATAGCTTTCCCAAAGTTCCATATGCTCCAGGAAGTTCTCTTAAATCTACTTTAAAATTTCCTTGCGTGACGTCTTCCGTCTATTTTATTGCTGCGAAATTGTAAAGCTGCTCACATAATATTTCAAACAAACTCCAATAATCAATTAGAATAAATGCGCATTTATTTCAACATCATTGGTTCACCGTCCATCCAAAATCAGAAAGGAATCGTTGATAGTCATAAACACCGAGTAGTTTCTTCTTGCGATTGTTGGCTTTAGCAGTCAGTCTTTTCCACTGCTCGTTGATTTCACGTTGTGGGTCGTAGATCTGCTCTGCCGCCTCAGGGTGCGTCTAACGTAAGAAATTCGTCTTCTCATCTAGCGTTTTGATCTTAAACATTTATGATGACAAGTTTATTACCAGCACATACATATGTAACAAACCTAAGCCTTTAACAGAAAGCCATATGAACGATATAAAAACTTGTAGAAGGAAGAGAATAATTCCCCCTCCCCTGCCGGATAAACCAGCCGGCTTTTACCCGGAGGCTGCGTAAGAACATCAAAATCGGTAAGCAACAAAAGCCTGCGTCTTTTTTTTCTTCTGGAATTCTTCAATGTAATCAAGCTTAACTTATGCTAAAAATTTTTCTAAAGCGAAACTTTGTGCTAAAAAAAAATTTCTCTCACGGTGAAAGCCACAAGAGATGCAGGAATCAAATGTTTGGAGCGGTACCACCTCTAAACTAAAATTACTTCAGAGATTATAATTCCGAGTTTATGGGTGACTCGACCTCTTAACTGCCGTCAGCTCTCAGCTACGATGAGGTTTCACATCTGAACCACAGTGGGCTAAATTTTATTTCACAAAATGCAAAACAACTTAGTTTTACCAAACAGACAAATTTGCTAAACCAACCCACACTAAAAATCACTGCAGACGATCAGTAATGCAATGATTTGAAAGGAGATCAAACAGTAATGAAATATGATATGAAAAGTGAACAAACTGAACGAATAAATGAATTACACAAAATTTTAGAAGAAATTTCATCAAAAGAATTTCTCAGAGAAAACCTATTTCGGCACAATGCATAAAACTCTTCCTTTCCAAGACGAATGAAAAGGCTGCAAAGATCACTCCGGCTACTATATCCTTAAATGCCTGTTAACGCATGGCCCTCAAATGACCCAATCGAAAGAGTGACAGTACAGCACTCACCTTATCTCCAAGCGTGGCCAAATCTCTCTCGACACCACGTTTGCGTTGTAGAGCCTGTACGGATCAGAGATCCCTGCCAAAATCTTTCGAATCGACAGCTTCGTCCTTCTCCAGAATCGAATCCTTTACTGTTAACGCATGGCCCTCAAATGACCCAATCGAAAGAGTGACAGTACAGCACTCACCTTATCTCCAAGCGTGGCCAAATCTCTCTCGACACCACGTTTGCGTTGTAGAGCCTGTACGGATCAGAGATCCCTGCCAAAATCTTTCGAATCGACAGCTTCGTCCTTCTCCAGAATCGAATCCTTTATCTCATCGATATCATGGTGGAATCGCTGCACCACATCATGGAATAATGTGCTGATCCTAATTGTTGTTCACATTGATCGGTTTGCTCCTCGAGTGAGCGCCATCTCGCATTCAAATCCTTTCGATTAAACGATCTATAAAGTGTCTATGAAAAAACTTTCCCCACATTCGACTCCAAAACGCGACATTCTTTCCTTTAAATTTAATTAGCACGACCCCATAAATCTCAGTGAACTTTCAGAGTGTGAAATTAAAGGAAAGCTTTGCTTTCCTGTACAATTTTTAAGGCGTACAGGTTATTTAGATCTTCGATCGTTGAACATATTCAAAAACAAACCTGTAAAACAAACTACAACACATTTTTGATAAATCCCATTGAAAAAATTCCCAGTAAGATGATGTTTCACTGGAAGGAAAATATCGCACCTCAATTTGTTGTCGAATTCCTTACAGCCGGTTCGGTTTGGCCAACAGATGTAAGTGCAGTAGCAATTTGGTTCACCTCTTGAAGTCGCATCTCATTCGCCTTTAGACCGCCGTTAAAATGGTCAAACTTCTTTTGCAGCACCTCGATTTGTTCCAAATCGGTACCGATTGTTCAGCAACCGCTTCCTGTAACATCCACTGGCTTATCACTTCAAAACTATACGTTAGTCTACCCAAAATTTTTCTACCCTCTCAAGCAAAAATCTAAGCAATTCATTCAAACGGCCTGCTATCTATACTTCAGTACAAGACAGTCTTCTAAAAGCTGACATGCTACAATCCATCCTATCCTTTGACTCTATTCTCCGTCTCAACACCAACTAGTATCACTCACACCTCCTCATACCTAACCACTTAATTAAAGATACAATACCCATTCTTCAAAAAATAGCTGGCACCAAAAAAACCACATAAACCAAACGTAACTTCCTCTAAATCTATTAACGATAAGATCAATAAGATGAGGACTATTCTTTTAAGCACAAAATAGCAAGTTCCAGTACATAGCTTAAATAACACCAACACAGAAAACGTCGACTATATCGCCATCTTCAAATAAGAATATAACGTGTACCTAAAGATGCAAAGCTTGAGCAAAATATTATTAGCAAAGCTGAAAAAGCAAAGGAGAGAGCACTAACGTTGTACACCACGAAAACAATTAACTCCTCAATTAAAAAAGAGAAAAGAGAAAAATGTCCCTAAAAATGAAAGCGGAAGAAATCAGCAAAGAGGTTGCAAAAACTCACATCAGCGAGAACAGTATGAATATCAACCGAAAATTCAAAGAAAAAGAAAGAAGGATAATGAAGAGAAAAAAATAAATCATTAAAATACTGTTGTACGCTTTTCCCATACTTAAATATGCATTCGGATACTCATTTGATATGCTCAGAAAAGTTGACCTCAGTGCGCCTATTGGAAAATCCATGAAATGATCCCACCAGTCACGTGGAGAATCCAGAAACTGATTTCAGTGGGTGTATAGAAGACCGAGAATGCAGAACAGTAGTTAAATCCATACGCATTGACTCTACGTTATGAGTTAAACGCATGCGAAAAAAAGACAATGGCAAATCCTGCAAGAATACGTTTGCTTCGATCGGAACCATCAGAATCACCTGTAGGCATTTTCACTCCCTCCTCCCCTCTCCTACATTTGACAAACAGCAAAATCTGATTTCTTCTTGCTTTTAGTAACAAAAACTTCGTGGAATCGGAATCATTACCTCATTTCAAAACTTGTGGGTGCTAGAAGTAATTGAGGGAACGAGAAGAGGAAAAGGTAAGCAAATTGGGTGAGGCAAGCAAATTAAACAATACCTCAAAATAACAACAAAAACGAAAAAAAAATCAAGGCATCTGTGCAAGGAGCAACAACTTATCAGCACATGAAGCTGCTCCACTGATCATCTCTTTCATTAGTTGCAGGAAAGGTGATTACACATAATGCGCTTTTTGGAAGTGACACAGCAACATAGCCAATAATTCACTCACTTCAAAGCACTGAAACTTTATGCAAGCTTATACGGTAGAGAAAGAAAATAATGAAGCAAATATGCATTGGGGATAATAGAAGTGATCGCGGAAAAGTGCCAACAAGCTAACCCGTGAATGGATCCATTCGGCAAGATCGTTAGCTTCAAGTTGCAACTCATAACCCTTACATGCCTCCTCCAACTTGCGTTTCTCGTCTCACCCAACAGTACTAACTTCTGATATTGATCTTCAATCTCGTTTTGCTTCGCACCAATTGATGAAACCTGAAAACCGCTTTGTTATTTCAAGCAATCTTTCAATTATTTGATTATTAAAACAGTTATTTATTAATCTATATGATTTAGATAAAAATTTGTAGGGAGCAAAAAAGCAGTCATAAGACAAGAGACGACTTCAGTCATAGGCCTACATTAACATCGGCGGTAGTCAGGTAAAACACTAGAATACCCAAACAAATTTCTGTTTGGCCACATCTAAGAAAACGACGAAAATGAAAACAATGTCCGTAGCTGCCGCTCCACCTTACCAAGTAGTATACCCTCGAAACTATGAGTGCCGAATTGATGAAGAAATCATTAAAAATTTATACCGCACAAGGGTGGGCTCGAATAATACTTCCAACGAAAGAGTAGAAACAGGTTTTTTTTCCTAAAAAATACCTGTCATACTTATTTATCGAGGTGTTCTTACTCTTTGAAGCACTGTAAAATACAACATGAGTTGGGTAGCAGCGGGGATAAAAATGACCAGTACCACGGTCACCACCTATATCGATCTGTGCCCAAAAGTGGCGGGTACCTGATAAGCACTTCATGCAGCATCATTTATTCCTCTATTCTGCTAAATGAAAGATAAGACAATACGCAACACAGGCAGTCTGTAAGATGAACAATGAAACCAATTTCAGCTGTGCACATGTCTCATCCGGAAATTTTATTTGTGCACATGAACATGGAAACCAAAATGCAAGGAGCAACAACTAGCGAGGAACGATGGAATAAGAAAACTAGCTAATGACCGTATCAGCTGTAATGCCATCACGCTCATCTACTGGCGGAGATTTTCGACGCTTTCCGGATTGCTGCTCAATTAACGTATCAGTGAGAATAAAGGGCGAAGTGAGGTTAGATGTAAGGAAATGCTATGTTCCGTGAATGATTCATCGTTTTTTTTTCAGTGCTCCACGCTCCTAGTCCAACAGGATGTGCAACACTATTTAAACTGTATCAGTTTACGCCGAAACGCGTTGTTGCTTTTTCCCAAAGTCGGCGAAGATCGTTTGCTGAGTATGAGGGAAAGTAAAGCAACTGCTACGTTTCTCCGGACGCATTCATGAGCGCGTCGCTGCGAAAATCATAGCGTGTGTATATTTCGCAATTTCTCCCATGACAATTTTACTGGCGATACTGATTGCTTCGACGTGTTGCATTTGTTTTCAGAGCTGCCCTGAGTTGCTTCTTGCCGTCTGCTTGCGCATCCACGCTGCTGTATCTTATAATTCAGTCCCCAGTAACAAGTTTCGTCACCACCTTCCTCTACATTATTTCACTGCCGAATGGACATAGAACTGTTCGTCGAGGCAGGAGCAGTTTCTGCTGTAGTACCCCTCCAACTCTTCTTCCAAAAATATGTACTTGAGGAGGGATTCGCAGTAGGTTGTCGCCTACAGTTCGCGCGTCCAGAGGATCAGCTATATTTCACTGCTGAAGTTTTCAAAGATCAATTGACTTCATCGAAAAACTTCTTAAATGTGTGTCACGATCCTTTAAGCAAAACCATTGGCCTGTCGCTTCATGCAAATACAACGCATAAGCATAAAATCTGGAGTGCTGTACTCCAAGACGCCCAAGGCTTGAAGCACCGGATCCTCCACAAAGCTCAAGCGGTGTCCGCAAAAATGTCGCACTAAGTCATTGGAATTCATCAAAGCATCGACAGTGCCACTCACAACAAAAAACCACCGGAGATACTGCCCAATAATGCTACCATTCAGGGTGTGGAACATCGACATCCCTTGCAACTGACTGCCACCGAATTCGGGCCTCTCGGAACGAGATTCGGGGATCTCGAACGGAATTATGTGACTTCTGAATTCGGGGATCTCGGACTAATTTTCCGGGGCTCGAAAAATCCGGAGGCCTGCGCAGATTTTTTTCTTGAGCGAGCATTTGTCTGACTCCCACAATCCATAATTCCTAGCGAATCCCCACAAATTTCGAGCTCTGAGCTCTGCTAGGCCACAATCCTCAAACATGGGAGACCCGGGACAGTTAACGGGGGCTCATGAGTGAAAATTTATGGTTGCCATCAGTATTTTTTCTGCGATCCGTCAACTCACTGATTGCCGACAATGCGAAAAGACGGAATTTGAAGTGAGCTACAACATGCAGGTGCACAAAAAAAACATACGGTTGAGCTGAAAACGGCCAAAATGCCTTGATACGTCGTTCCTTGGCGCGTTTCTACTATGATCTCGCTACCCTAAAAGAGAACGGAATGAGAAATCCGATGAATTATTGCGCAACTCTCCAGAATTCAACAATACGAAAGAACAAACAATTTCACACTGGCTTCATCGACTTTTCACGTACGATGTGAATGACAAAGAATCCGAAGTAGTAATAAATGGAAGTAGCTAAAGTACATCAACACCATTCAAATAATTTCTTTCAACAACGGAAGTCTACTTGACAATCCAGTGTCACGAAAAAATGTACAATAGTGGCCACTTCCTGAAGACGAGCTGTGCCAGCTGATTCTTTAGAACCCGGGATGAAAACCAGGATGAAGCGTAAGAGTTCCATATAGGTGCTCTCAAAGAGGTTATCACTTCCCTACACTACTTAAGTACGGGATCCTTGTTTGGTTGGAAAGGATTTCTACAGCAACACACCCACACCCCCGCTTCTGAAAATGAAAGAGTTCAGCTCATAGGGTGATCGAAGATTTCAGGACGTTTTACAGAATAAAGTGCATTAAGTTAGCGTAGAGTTTATGATGGTTGCTGATGAACAACCTAATGAGTAAAATAAAAGAAAAGATGAGCAATTTTGCAAGTACAGGGACCACAACGGAGCCAAAACCTAGGTCACTGAGGAGAAACACTGACAGCTTAAACTACATCCACAATGTAAAGAGATCAAATCCTTCTACTTCAGCCGCCATCAGCACTCAAACGAAGTGGTACGACTGCATAACTCCCCGCCGCACCCAGTAAGGCCTCGGTGCACTTAATCACAAGCGCGCGTGCACGAGAAAGACGGAAAGAGACCGTGCGCGTCCTCAGCGAGCGACGCGGTATTGGTTGCTTTCTTTTGGGAAGGAATCTGTTTTCCCCGAAAGGAAAACTGGTTTCTGAGAAAAGTAAAATTTGCAACGAAGAGGTCGCATACACGATGGTAGATATGAATGGGGCGCGGCACACATACAATTCTGGATACGTAGATGGCTCAGTGGCGGAAGGGCATACAAAACGGGACATTAGAACTCAGGGTGGGGGTGGGTGGGTGGGAGGGGGGGGGAGGGGGAACGGGTGTGAAATGAAAAGGAAAGCACGCGTAAAAAAACGTACACTCGAGCATCATAAAGGCAATGAGATGCAAAGCTTGCTAATAACGATGATTCGCATTAGTAAGTATCAAACTTTGTGATGCGTGGAACTCGAAGGTTCTGTTTACCTAGTTGCGTTGCAATCTCGAATACTTCAGTGAAAAGGGAGGTGCAGTTGTCACCTGTTGGATCAAGTTTATCTGAACCCGCTAAAGGTACTTGGAATGTTGAATAACGCTTTATTCAAGCGTTACTATCCCGCGAATAAAAACTCCATCCTGAATAGTGGAATGCCGTTGATTTAAGGAAATATCTTTGGTATGGTACACCACCGCAGTCGCACAAGAACTGAATGATGCTCTAAGATTAGTTGGTTAACCGATAGAGCGAGGGCTTTCATTCGACAACTAAGCAGCGATGTTTTTATCTCATAGAGAAGATAACATTGCTTCCTGGGTAAATAAGCCCTTTCTGTATATATTGCATCTTTTTTCATATGTCCCCTCTTCCCCTGCGTATCCGCCATCAACTTCCCTGCCGTTACGACGCAACTCAAGAGAAACCTGAGCGCTACACTGGTTTGCCTGAACAACAGATTGATTGCTTTCCAAGAAGGACGCCAAGCAGATGGGTGAATTGGATTAGTCCCGATGACCCAGCCTAACGCAGCCTCTCGAATGATTGCCCAAAGAACCTTGCAAACAGAAGATTTCAACGAGATCGGACGATGATATTTCACACAAATGGACAAGAGATTTTCGAGGAACACCGAGGTGAACTCACACCTGCATAGCCGGAAAAGGGGCAAAACGAACTGCCGCGGTTCTTTTTAACGGAAACCTTTGAAAAAATATCTGCAAACATGGTATTTTCCCGCTTACGAAAACCAATTATTTCATTTTCCCGCTCGGGCGTGCGCCTCCCCAGCAATTCCTAAGTTCATGCTATTCTCGATTTCAGCAAATCCTTTATACTGCTCATGAGAATCCTCAGAACTTTTCGTGAATACCCCTTCATCCTCCACGACTACGCTGACCGAAACATAAAGGAGTATTTCTTTTCCGTGAACGGTTGAAGATATTTCGATAATCGTTTGCTTCAGGAGCTCGGTTTCGGCGGTGAGCAGGTATGGATAACGTTATGTTCATAATCGACGAATCGTTTGGGCATTTATCAAAGGAAAAGCAACCTACCAGAAACAGCGTTCGTAATCGCAGTTAGCATCAAAGCTTTGCTTCCGTCCGACTGCACCAAGCCACATCCCCTTCATGACGTCTTCGACCTTTCTCAGCTATTCCGGTTTGAGAACGGATACTTGTGCGGTCGCTGGTGCAGAACTTTTTGGCAACATGAACGTAACGGGCCAGATTTGAGTCATCTGTCAGAAGCGTGTCAATAAATATTTTAAAGGTTGCCTCGGTGACAAGGCTAACAAGGTGGCTATCCAATAGGAGTTTGCTATGAGGATTGAGAGGCATAATCACGCTGCACGCACCAGAAAAACCTAACCCCGCGTCGCTAACAACTGTGGCTGTCCTGCCTATTCCGAGACCCCAAAATTTTGTCCAACAGCTCAATAGAACCATAAGTCTTCGTGATACCAGTATGATACATAGAAAAGGAATTGTATCGAAAGGTATAATATGTTACAGCTTGGCAGGTAGGATCCTGCTCAGGCGATAATGTATTACACCACAGGGCATGAAAAATAATGCAATTATATACTTCATTGGGTCCAAACTTTCGCGAGTTATATTTTAACGTTTTCCGCTAGTTATTTTATCCCATTTCCCGTCGCTGTGTGGGGCCTATCGTTCAAGTATCTGCTCTCTCGATTAGCTTATACTTCCCCCGCAGGTTACTGCAAACCTACTGCACCACGGCTGTTCTCAACAGAGTTATAGTGTCAAGCTGGAAGAAGCAGCCAAATTTTCTGTCGTTATTTCATAAACTGCCTGCATGCGAACTTCACCTCAGTTTTCGAAAAGCATTTTACTTAAAGGGTCACAAATATGCTTGGTGTTATGCATGTGCACCTGTTATCACTTTTCTGATATATTGAAATGGGAGGGCACGAGGGTTGAGATTATGAAATTCGGTGTTTACAATGCACATTGTGCGATGACCCATCACATCAATATTCAACTAAGCCATGTACTCTCAGAGAATCAATAAAGATGCGTTTTTGTACTTCTGTTAACATAGATGCTGTTACTGAATGCGTTCTGGCGCTTACTTTGTACATCTCTCATCAATACCCTGTTGCTTAGTGAAAATTTCTCAACTAGGGCGCTGAGCTGGAAATATGGTGACACAGTGTGAGAAAAACCTGAGATTTTCCATCAACCCAGCATATACACGATGAATGAAAAAAGGAAACTATTCAATTTTAGGTTTATTTTACAAACGAACAAAACGAACAGGGGGAAAAAGTGAGACGAGAAAAAAGCACATATCAACATTAGAAACGTTATCAACAGTCGGTGTGCATCTCTTACCTCGATAATGTTCCATCACCATGTTCCGCACTATCAATAGTAAGCCTCTCATCTTTTAGCAATTTCATACACAATTTGGGATACGCATAAACCGTACTACGAATCTTAACAAAAACCTCGTACTCCCACATCACTTTCCCCAACATTATGCTCACAGAGAAAAATTGTGAGAGAAGTGGAAAGGAGAAAATTTGCAGTTGCCAATAATTTATCTCGTTTCCCTTCAAAGTTTCTTGAGAAAGGATATAAGCAAGTTGACGACAAAAACTCGAACATTATCGTCTATAGGAGATCTCATCGAAACATTTCTTTGCACATCAACTGAAAGTGGTCATCAAACAGCGCAAAATCGTATCAATATAGCAAACGGTAAAATACAAACATTATGGCATTATCGGTGGGGAAACAACGGTTAACACAAATGCAAGAACGAGGAACTGAACAGCCCCTCCCATTCACTGAAAAACCGGTTCCAGGATGTCGATTACAACAAACAAGTCTTGTAAGAGAATAACTAGTGGCTCGCACCCCTCTGGCCCTCTTGCTCCCAACCTCTCCCCCCACCCCCCCCCCCCCCCCCCCCCCCCCCCTCCCCTCACTTTCCTCGACAACTCTTCTTTGATTTTTCAATTACTCATGTATGAAAAGAAACGTTCAACTTTTCATGCAGGTATATCGTTGTTAAATTACATCTCTGAATGCATTCGCGGAATTTGCCTTAAAAAAAGGCTCGAAAAGTGATGCTTCGTTTTTTCTGCACTTGAAGACTCGAGGATGGAAAGACGAGTTCATATGTGAGGGTGAATCACATGCTCGATAGTGTCAGACCTCTGTGAAGCTTTCATTTCAAATGGCCCAATTTTGGCACCTACTTAAAGTGCTGAGAGCTGGCTGAAAAAGGGTTCACCAGATTCGCTAACTAGACCCGACAACACTTGGAGGATGTAAAGTGTGTGCCATATTCTCACCAAGGGTGAAGATATGACCACGCTGAATGAATCCTCCCCATACTTTACACAGAACTGTTTCACTGGATCAGTTTTGGTGTTATGCGTTCATCACAACAACTTGTCAAGTTGTCTGCTTCAAAACGATACCTTCGAGATTGGCGAGCTCTTTTGAGCATATTTGCCCATTGAGAATGCTAATCGCAAAAGGATTTGTTGAAAAGAAGCTTGACTATTCAAGTATATGTCCAAATATGATCGATATATATCAACCATAAGACGTAAAATCTGCACTTACTCAATCCTTCTGAAATTACCACTCTTCGTTATATATTGCCCAAGGCCATATCCGCCGAACGGAGGCACTTCAGATGTTACTGGATATCCATACCTATCGCATCTACGGATATGAAAGGAAAGACTTACCGATACGGGATTAAGGGAGAGAAGTTTGAGGCAGCAAACTGATACACTCTATGAATAAGTTCGCGTAAAAGATCGCTTTGGCTTTTCTTGATGACCTGATGAACACCTTGACGTATTCGTCTCTGAACAAATAACCTCTGTCCAAATGCTATAACTAAATTCATTAGAAATCATGGGAAATGGTAAACAACAAATTCAAAAAAAAGAGTTGTAAAATAGGAAGAAATCGCAAGCGAATGGAAAGAAAAAAAAGAAATAAAATAAAATGAATAGAAAAGAACAGAAAATTAGGGAGGGGAGGGATAGGGTACGCTGAAATGCTGAAATTAGAACATTGCATAAATACAGTTAAATTCGAATAAACAATACGGTCGTTTCTTTATTGCTTTATTACAAAAAAAAAGAGAGAAAAAAACACAATACGATGTAAATAGTATAACTGAAGAAGCTTACAAAGAGCATGCGATTTCATGACAAAATACAAAAACATCACCGCACTTTTCCTGAAATCTATATCTTATTCAACATTAGAAAAAAAGAAGCAAGCGTCATAACTACAAACGAAGGCAGATGAAATGCTGCCATAAATGTGTAAAAATGAAGCTATCGGAAAATATAATATAATATAAAGCTATAAAACAAACAAAAAGCTATAAAAGAACAAATGAAAAAGAAGAAAAGGCTCCCCATGAGCACATCGAAGTGAGAGGGTGGGCGTTCAACAAGCTATGTCATAGAGGGAGCCAATGATGTTTGGTATTGATTGTATTGATCACATCAGTGCTGTAATCGGCAGGTGATGCTATATGGTTGCGCAGTAGTCAGCAGTATACGCAACGCCTCTACTCTTAGGTCATGAGAAAAGAAGGGCATCGCTTGTGTGTTATTAACGCCAAATACGTACAACAAATGCTAGCTGCAGCATTCGTCTGAGATAGGCAGCTGCACACACACACTAACAGATCAAAGTTAAGACGCAATTGAAGACTTTTTTTGCACACATTGCTTCGCAAAATGCTGCGAATGCTGAGCGGGACACAGTAAACTCATTACCAAATGGTAAACGCTCATATAGATCAAAACAACAGTGCGTTCATCGAAATCAATAATGTAATTCTGTGCTGAGAATGCACTATCATCTCTCCTACTTTGGTAACATGATTTCACTGCTTTTTGCTTCTTGTTTCGCGTTTTTTTTTCTTTCAATGCGTTTAACATAATTTTACTTCATATCGAACAAGTACGAAGCATCGACGAGTCGCACTATTTGGATAGTTCACATCATCAAATAAACAGTTTTCCAGGATTAAGAGCAATGCAAACCCGTCAGCTGCAGTCGTTAGAGCTATAAAATAGACATAATGTCAAAATTACAAAATTGCTATGAAGGTGACTTATGAGCTTTCAATATTAGGTTCTCTATGAATGTGTTTGTGAGTTTAATCATTGCTGCTCCCTTATTACTATTCTACAGCATATAATACGGAGTGCTTTTCGGTAGGCCATGTAATTTCGATGATTTATAGAATTACTGCCATATTTGTTGAACAGTACTAGACAAATTCTCGATAGTATCACTAGGCAGTGAGTGCGACTCCCTTTAAACTTACGGTGGGAACGGACAGAAGGGGATGAAATATTTCGTCCCCATCCTCCCTTACTTTCCGAAATTATTCAATTAATGGTTGTGTTATTGTTCTGAAACCATAGTAATTGTTGAACGTTTTGAGCTTTAAAGCTTACACTTCATGGTGGTATGATTTGAATTCGCAAAAGTTAAGAGTGTTTGGCACAAAACATCCTTCTTCGTAGTCAATATTATGTTTGTTCCCCACCTATTCTGGCGCTTGCATTTGAACATATTTGTTGGTAAACGGCTCGTTAGCTGTTTATTAACAACAAGGAAACCGTGAATAAACTATAATAACAATATAAACAGTATATGTAAACAATAATCATATGTTAAGCGTGCTCAACAGACAATAAACAAAAAATAAATAAACACTGGATGAGCAAACTGTTGAGCGTGCTCCTTAGCCAGTACACAAGTGTCAGTACACTTCCTGGCTATGGAAATGTGAAACAGCCATGATCAGTCATAGTATGAATTTATGAAGCAGTGAGGTTTTATGAAATTTGCTTCACATAGTCTGTATCTCCCATACCGACTTTGATCTTACTTATTAACTTCTGAAAAAGTTGATAGCGTGCATTCAAATGTGCAACACATTTGGCAGGCAATTTACAGGCTGTCGGATGGCAAATTTTTACAGATAAATGCTAATATCTGGAAGTGGTTTGGAAGGATTCTGGTTGTATAAATAGCACAAGAGGTCAGGCGTGCGGTCAGTTTCTCTAGAATTCGGCAGCCTGGAGAGAAATCTAAAGGAGAAATTTTTTTGGCGAGAAATCTCCGACGATGCACTACCAGCTCCTGATGATATGTTCATCAAGTTGAATGGAGGTCGTTTCTTCTCTCTGATCGACCTCCCCGAAGCGTACTTCAGTTGGAAATGGATGAAGAATCTCGGGCGCTGCTGATGATCAACATTCATCGAGGACTTTACCGATACAGCCGTCTACCTTTTGGGGTAAAGCCCCCTCCCAACATCTTCCAACAACAAATGGACGCCCTTGTCGCTGGACTCGATGGTGCTGCCGCATATCTCGACGACATTATTATCACCGGCAGAATCATCAACGAACACAACAGACATCCCGAGGCTATTTTTCACAGAATTCACAACTACGGATTCCGTTTCGTCTGGAGAAGTGTGCCTTCTTGAAGACAGAGGTCAACTACCTCGGATTTGTGGTCAATGCCGGAGGACGACGCTCCGACCCAGCGAAGATCGTGGCAATACCCACCTACAAACGACGTTAGCCAGCTTTCCGTCTTCTTTACACAACACTACCAATCGTCTTTCGACCACATCAAGTCAACGCTGACATCGGATTCGATTCTGGCACACTTCAAACCCAGCCTGCCAATGGTTCTCGCTGCAGACGCCTCCAACTATGGGATTGGGCACTCCTGTTACATGGGTACGTGAACCGATCGGAAAAAGCCGTATGCCATGCAAGTTGCACTCTGACTCCAGCTCAAAGGAACTACAGCCAAATAGAAAAGGAAGCGTTCACACTTATTTTCGCCGTGCAGAAGTTCCACCGATTTCTCAATCGGCGTCACTTCACGCTGAAGACGGATCACAAACCACTCTTATCCATCTTCGGAAGCAAGAAAGGAATACCCGTTTATAGTGCTAATCGACTTCAACAAAGGGACCACGATGTTACTCAATTACGACTTCAGCATCGAATACGTCAACACAAGGGATTTCGGACAAGCGGACGTGCTATCTCGCCTAATCGCATCGCAGCTATCGGAGCCGGAGGACTATGTGATAGCTGCCGTCGATGCAGCTACCTCTGTTGGCCGTTACTCGACGCAGACATCGAACAACTTTTCCAGAGCTGCGACAGATGCAGAGGTCAGTGCTGAGTTTCTGGACAACTGCAGCAACCTGCCTGTCTCTTCCGAAACCATGCGGATCGCAACAAACGCAGATCGCCTTCTCCAACAAGTGATTGAGTGCGCCCGATCCGGTCGCTGGCCAAAGGTTATACGTGATTCTCCACTTCGGCACTATTGCAACCGTCGAGATACACTGACGACAACAAACGATTGTCTGTTGACCACCAATCGGATCGCAATTCCGAAGTCACTGCAACGTCACGTATTATGTTCGCTTCACAAGGCTCGTCCAGGACAAACAAGGATGAAGACGCTGGCTCGCAGCTACCTCTGTTGGCCGTTACTCGACGCAGACATCGAACAACTTTTCCAGGGCTGCGACAGATGCAGAACCGCTGCGAAGAACCCAGTAAAGGCCGAACTCAACTCTTGGCCAAAATAAACAGCTCCATGGAATCGAGTATATGTCGATTTCGCAGAACCCATCGATGGGAACTCTTATCTCGTTATCGTGGATGCATACTTCAAATGGCCCGAAATCATCCAGATGAATTCAGTTTCTATGTTTGCAACCATCAGTGCACTCAAGAAGATTTTCGCTCAGTTCGGGAACCCGCAGACCCTTGTTACAGACAATGGCACGCAGTTTAGGTCGTCAGCATTTAGTCATTTCTGCCATGCTGGCGGAATTACGCATCTACGCCCTCCTCTGTTCCATCCGCAAAGCAATGGTCAGGCAGAACGCTTTGTGGATACGTTCAAGCGTGCACTCATCAAGCTGAAGGGAGAGGAACCGACGGTCGATGCACTACAGACCTTTCTGATGGCATACCGATCGACCCCTTGTTCGTCTGGACGGGATCATTTATCGCCCACCGAAACTTCTTCGGACGCCAAATGCGTACGGTTTTCGACCTAATGATGCCGCAAACCGACAGTGTCGTAGAACTACGCGGCACTAAAATGGAAGAGCAGTTTAATCGTCACCACGGTGCTCGTCGCCGCCATTTCAAGGTCGGTGACGCCGTCTATACCAAAAATTATCGAGGACAGAAAAGCACCTGGATACGCAGCACTGTCCAATGCAAAGTTGGCAACACGGCCTACTCTGTGCGTTGCGGAACGTCGCAACAATCAGCTGCGATCACGCACGAAGATGCAACCTCTTGGTCGATTGCTGGACGTATTCGACCTGCCACTGTTCAACTCTGACACTAGCGCCGCAAATCCGGCACCAGAGTCTCTTACGCCGTTGGTCTGCCTCCGTCACTCAAAGTGTGCTCGGCGCGCTCCCACTCATCTTCCATCGATCCCACAAAGGCGACGTTCCGTTCGTAACTCGAAAGGGGTGTTGTGACGATACAATCGTCTACCTTTTGGGGTAAAGCCCCCTCCCAACATCTTCCAACAACAAATGGACGCCCTTGTCGCTGGACTCGATGGTGCTGCCGCATATCTCGACGACATTATTATCGCTGGTAGAACCACCAACGAGCACAACAGACATCTCGAGGCTATTTTTACCAGCGTTCACAACTACGGATTCCATGTTCGTCTGGAGAAGTGTGCCTTCTTTAAACAGAGAATCGCACAACGTCACGCGAGAGATTTCGGACAAGCGGACGCGCTATCTCGCCTGATCCCGTCGCAGCGATCGGAACCGGAGGACCATGTGACAGCAGCCGTTGATACAGAGGTTACTGCTGAGTTTCTGGACAACTGCAGCAACTTGCCTGTATCTTCCGATCTCATCCTGATCGCCACTGTTGTGTAGACAAGACGCGACGAGTTGCACTTTACTGACGCTCACACGACCACGCTGCGACACTCTGTCCTGTTGTTGTGGGAGTAACCGCGCAGCACTTCTATTTGCACGCATCAACCTCAATGATATCTGTCTTTCTCTGCTCCGTTGTATTGTACTTTTTTTTTTTGTGCTTGTGTGGCTGCGCGTTTCAACCCATTTGCTATCGTTAGCGTTATACGCATTTGTCTTGATGGTTTTTCGTGTTGTTCAGTTCAGTTCGTGTGTCGTCAGTAAAGTGCAACTCGTCGCGTCTTCTCTACACAACATAGACGTGCACGCAAACGTATACCTAAGGACACGACTTCGGCGTCATGTCCTTTGGAAAAGGAAATTGTGGATGCGCATAGAATATTGTGTAGTCGCATAATTAACACATCGACCAATGAAAGTATCGGTCCGCAAATACGGTTTTTTCCCTTCCTCAGTGCTTCAAAAATTTGTTGATGCAAATTTGGTGTCACCTTCAAGGTTCTTAAACTTGCGAAGGGTGTGGCTGATCAGAACAGCTTGTGTTAGGCAAATCGGCTGCCGTGTAGCTGTACCTCGCAACGTTTATTACCGTACACCTGATGGAAGTGGTGAACGATGGGCGTTGGATTTTCCTCTTTCTCTGAATTTTTGCTTAATTTCAGAATACTCAAGCGCTCTTAAAGATGCCAGCGAATGAGGCATTCCTGCCCGAGTTCCTCGTTACCTACCTCCAAATGGTGGGTGCAGTAGCAGCTCGCGGCACTGAAACATTCATGGCCGCTCTCGTTCTGGTCCTGCGCGCAAGTGCGCAGGAGACTGTCGAGGACCTGAGCGCATTCCTCGTAACGAACTGGACCGACCTCGTGCGGTTCGACATTGAATCGAGAGGACTGAATTGGCACGGTTCGTCATACCGTTTGATCGTTTTTTCTATTTCTAATTAAAAGAATACTGCTGAGGCGAATAATTCGACGACACGCCACAAAGTTTTTTTCTTTGAAAACGTGTACTGCATGTAGAAAAGTCTGCTAAAATCACTACTTCAGTAAATGTGATGGGAAAAATATGTACTATAAAATGGCTTTCAGAGCAGCAACTGCTCGAAGGAAACATGACCGACTTATTGGTGGAGGCGGTGTGCCGTATGAAGAACGTCCAGGTGTACGTGCGACACCTCGGTGCACCAGCCAACACCAGTAACCTCTTCGGTCAACATGGGCCGGTCCACGAGGTTGTCGAGGCCAGCGGCCGATGGTTCGCTGTGATGGAGCCAGTTACTCCGGTAAGGTTAACATCTCCAATTTAAACAGAGCGAGCATAACGAATGGCTGCTGCTTGCAAACGCTATTAGAATACAGTTTTTAGTGGCCAAATTTGAAATTATTATTTCGACGAGGTGCATGTCATCTCTTTTCTCACAAGTCGCACGTAGGACGCCTGGGCGATGCACATATTTGTTTTTTATTTGCTTTACGCCATAAGTGGACGGAAAGGGTTTGCACCAGATAATTTAAGAAACACTCTGTTCGGTTTACTTAGCTCGGATTGCCACCTAGTTATTTCTCGCTTATTTACGCAACAATTTTACTCTTGTTGCCCCCATCTCCTCCTTCCGTCTTTGTAAGCATTTAAGATTTTACTATTTCGCTGCTGTCGTATCCACTTCACATCCTCTTTTCTTATTGATCCACTATTTTTCGTTGATGATACCGTGTGACAGCAAAACGTAACAATGTTTTTTTTGCCGCTGTTCCTGTTTTAGAAGATTCTTTCTTCATTTTGAGTCATGGACTGTGATTTCAGTGGGCAGAAAAAATCAGTGCCCTGGCTACGCAACAGGCGCAGCCGCAGCCCTTCATGGAGGTGGCTTCTCCGGACGAAGCGGGGCCAAGCGGAGTAGTGGTGAGGGAGGCCGAAGTTCGCCAAAGAGCCGAGGTATGTTTGTGTTGACATGATAAATTTACTATGTTGATACAGCAGCTTTCTGAATGACCGAGGCGAGTGAACGGGAAATCTGCAGTCTTCCTGCCAAGGTGGCTGAGAGAGGCAGCTACTTTGAGCTATTTATTCTGAGCGTTTGCAAGTAGAATAATCCATCACCTAGGCCATCCCAACTGAATATTTGGGGATAATCTTCTGCTGCTATATCAGATATCTTCGTAGCTCGGAGAGCTGAAGTGATGTGAGATTATTTCGTTCTGATGTGAGATTATTTCATTTGTTACTTTTTCATCGTAAATGCGCATATCGCGCAGCTTTTCTATTCATTATTATGCACTTTAGCGAATTTTAGGTTTTTTTCCTTTACATCTGTCATGGAGGTTCACCTCGGAAACTACTAAAGATAAAGGAAGAGTTGCTATAATGCGTGGAAGTCCCTGAACGTAACTACATTGATTTGTCAGTTTTGATAATTCAGTGTTTTGAATTTAGCAAGCAGTTCGCGATAATTTCGCACCGCTCAGATTTTAATTTCACATCGGTCGGGTTGCAGATAAGCAGGTGTTTTTTGAAGGATTTGAGCGAGTGGCTCCATCAACTTATGTATGACTGCATTGTTATGCATTTGTTATTATTTCTTCGTGGTTTGTGAAACTAGTTCGTGATGTGAGATGAACTGGAAGAGCGCGTTTCCTCTTGTGCCAGGTGCTCTACCACGCACGACGTTTATCAATTTGCCGGTCATTTTCTAATAATCAGATGTATTCACCAAGAAGTCCTTTCAGGCAGATGTAAATGAAATCCCTGAAGTTGTCAGGGAAGAGATGGTCGAAGGCGCCGAGCCGACTGCCATGGAGGAAGAAGCCGGCACGGGTGGAGAGGAGGGTGAAAGTGCGGCACAGGCGGCGGAGTCGGAGGCGGCGCTTGAGCGTCAAGCGACGCCACCGATCGTCATGCAGTTGGAAGCTACCGCGCCGCAGGAACCGCCATACGAGTTTCGCGGCAGCGATATCGGTAATTCTTGTACTTCTTATCAGTCTGTCTTAGCCTCGCGTAGCGATAATCTTCTAACGTGTCACCAAAATTTTATGAAACACTCCAAAGTTGCGCTGTCGGGATCTTTGTGTGAAAGTCTTCCAGATCTTCTGAGAAAATATTGAGTGACATGATTTTATCCCTAGTTTTTCATCTTTCCATTTTACTCTATGGGATGCTTCCTTTAGCAGAAGCAGCCATGCATAACTACTTTGAAAACTCTTCTATTGTCCGCATCAAATTAAGATTCGTTGTGGGTAGCAGAACAATATTAACCTCAGTTTTCTATATATACTCACCCCTAGTCTTAGTCTGTTTGGCTGTTCTCGTTCACTTCTCGTTTTCATTCTATCTAGCCTTCACATGCAGGCTCAGAAATTTAACATCGGAGAACCCATGTGGTAAACGTATTTGCCTGATAAGATTTGCTGGCCAGTGACCGTCTTTAGTTTTTTTGCTCCAACACTTTTATGTGTTTGGCTAAAACCAATTCTGGCTTCTGCTCAGATATACCACTTAATCTACTATAGACTTCTCCATATTCAGTTTGCCAACTGCCGGGCTGTCCAACGCCCAAGAAGGTGTTCCGTACGCTGAAGGGATGGAAGTTGCACGCGTCCCATACGAAGATACACATACAGCAAGGTACGTGAGATCATTCAAATGCGTTAAACCATTGCCTCGAAAGTAACTTTGTTCTTTATGTCGCGATGAAAACGATTTCCCAGTGGAGTGCAACATAGAAAATGTTCTGCTTCGCTGCTGATTCTATGCACGCTCTGAGCATTAGGAGGCTTTCATATATCATTAATACACGTCCGCCTGTCAATGACTTCAGAAATGGACATGTAGAGGGAAGTTTACTTCTGCTGAAATATCGGAAGTTAGGGCATAGACGGCTCCATGACAGTTGGAATAAGTTATGAATAAGAATCGATGGCAAAACTCTTGGTCAGAAATCATTGATTGTAATGTTTTATTCCTTTGAAAATTTCTGACCCGCATTGAATGGAGTGTTTTACAGGATTCTGTACGGGATGCGGGCAATTTGTGGTGCCGCCTCCAGAGGTTGACGGCTCTCAAATGAAGGTGAGACGCCTGAGCGATTTTCATCTTTGTCTTTATTTGTTTTGACTTCAGTTTTCACTTCAGTGAATCACTGAAAGGCTTCAGTGATTCCATTTTTCTGATTCTGCTATTCATCTCTTTTTCGGGTTAGTTTGATGCCATTGTGAGTTTTTGTCTACGGTACTGGTCGGTGAAGAGGCGTTCCTATCTAAATTTGTTTGCAAATTCAATGAGAACTCACTCCTTATTTCTGAGGCAGGTCTGCGAAGAGGAAAGCATGAGTTCGACTAAGGGATCGTGTTTCTGTGAGCAAGATCTGAACTTCAGTGTATTATCTGATGGATTCTCATTAGCATTTCTAGCAGGTTACTGTAACATGGTTATGACATGATAGCATCGCTGTCTTGTCGAGCAAATGTGCCACCCAAGCAGTTGCATCGCTGCTGGGCATTTGGTAGATTTCTCTAAGCCGGTGCTTCTTTAGCTTGCGAGCAGTGCAACAGTTCTAGAAAGATAGTGAGAAAATTGACAGCTCTGAGGACATGGCGACCGCAGCTGTTGTTACAGGTGTGGCTCAACAGCCATCGTAAGGAGCGATGCCCAGGCGCATCGAAGAAGGTGATGAAGGAGAGGCGCCTGGAAAAACAACGACTGCAGGCTCTTTGGCGGGACGCATCGCACATCAGGCTTCCAGGTAATCCCATTGTTCTCACTGGTGTCAATGTTTCCAGCACATTACGTAAACTTGCAGCTCCAATTTCTTCTTTGCTTTTTTTAAAATTTCCCGAGCACGGGAGAAGTGCAGAAAACGCAGCGCTACTGCATAGTCAAAAAAAAATTCAGCACTTCTCTGAGTTGAGAACGACTGATGTTGCTTGCAGACGAGGAACCTGATGATGCGGGGCAGCCAGCTGGGGAGCAAGGGCGAAGAGCTCCTAAGCGAGCCTATGCCACGGAGGATGAAAGGCGAGTGGGGGTGTGCTTAGCGTTCATAAAGCGCTTTAAATCAGCCAACCCCACTCGTCTGGACGAAATGGCCGCCGACTTCGATCTGGCCTTCGCATAGCGTGCTCGGGACCCGGCTGGTTTCGCCATCAAATTGTGCGTTTTTTATATTGTTAACATCATTCTTTGTTTGCATTTCTAATTGCATGTTTGAAGTCGTTTTGTTATTTCTTCTGGCCTTTATTTAATTTTATGTTTCTGACTGTCGACTTTTTTTGCCATATTCCCAATTTTCCTCTCGTCTCTTTTGAGTTTTCAACTGTTTGCGATGAATGGGGGAGCGTATTGAAAAATGTACTCTGCTCCATTCTAAGAACGTACACCATAGTTTCCATGCAGTCATGGTCGTAGAGGAAAGAATCTAGATGAAACGGGATTTGTTTGCGCGGCAAAGATACAAAAATGGAAGTGAAGTCTACTCAGTGTCATCTGTTTGTCCGACGTCAGGACTTAATGTTGTTTGGTAATATTGTCTTTTACTAATATGATTATCAGTAATTTGATTTTCTCATCATTTTTTCATAGACAGATAAAGGAGGGTGGAACCGTTTTCCCGACCTCAGTTGTCTTTTCCAAATGCTGAACTTTTGGAACAGAGGGACAGGGAAGCTTCGTTAAGTAGTTAGTTTTCGTTCACTTTATCACTTGGTTCAGGTATTCACAGAGGGGGTAATCCCACGGAGTGAGTTGATTTCCTGCAGCGATTTGCGCACATGATCCATAAATTGCTACGGGCGTAGCTGTTTATTTACACCACGCTCCCTCATCCATATTTTTGTGAAAAGTTTGGTTGTGTTAGACATATTTTTAAACGTTCTCATACCGTTGTTTTTTGTTGCTCAAATTTATTTTGAGCTGTTTGCTAATACTCCTTGCATCTTCTTCCTCCCGTTTGCTGATGACCGGTTCCTGTTTGTTTTTTTCAGAGAGACCACCCTTTCAGAATACCTGTCTTCCCTCCTTAGGGAAGGTGGTGGCTTCCACTGCTAGTTCGATTGCGTGGGGAAATGTTTTTCTCCTGTAAATTTTCTGAGGAAGGGGAAGTGTTTGCGATGATCCGAGGCTGGTCATCATTTTTGTAGCGATAGTTGCTTATTCTACGGAGTTCCTCTTCTTTTTTGACTGCACAACGGATTCAGAAGCGCTGCAATGAGGGCGCACTTTTTTGTGATGTTAAGACGAGTTCAGGTGTTTGCTTAGGTGCACGAGTGGAGAACGTGAAAGTCATGGTGTTTCCTGATCCGCCGGGAACGGCCGGAACGGACGGGATCTAAATTTTCGAAATACTAATTGAAAACAGAGGAAGGTGGATTCCTGCTATGAAAAAGAATGAAAGAAGCTGCAACTAATCGACATGAAATGAAAATGAAGAAAGAAGCTCGCTGAGTGGATCCTGTCCATGCTTTACACAGAACTGTTTCACTGATTCAGTTTTGGTGTTATGCGTTCGTCACAACAACTTATCAAGTGTTCTGTTTCGAAACGATACCTTCGAGATTGGCGAGTTCTTTTGGGCATATTTGCTCATTGAGAATGCTAATCGCAAAAGGATTTGTTGAAAAGAAGCTTGACTATTCAAGTATATGTCCAAATATGATCGATATATATCAACCATCAGACGTAAAACCTGCACTCACCCAGTCTTTCTGAAATTACCACTCTTCGTCACATATTGCTCAAGGCAATACCCACCGAACGAGGCACTTCAGATGTTACTGGATATCTATGTCTATGGCATCTATCAATATGAAAGGAAAGGTTTACCGAGACCGGATTAAGGGAGAGAAGTTCGAGGCAGCAAACTGATGCACTCTATAAATAAATTCGTGTAAAAGATCGCTTTGGCTCTCTCCGGTCACTTATGCATACCTTCCTGTCGTATTTGTCTCCGACAAGATGGCTGCTTTCCCAAAAGCCATAACTAAATTCATCAGAGGTCATGGTAAATGGTTAACAACAGACAGACGCACAAAAAAAGAATTTCAAAATGAGAAGAATTTCGCGAACTAATAGAGAAAAACAACAGCTAGAAAACATAAAATGAACACAAAAGAACAGAAACGTACGGAAGGGGAGAAGGCTATGCCGAAGTGCTAAAATAAGAACATTAGAGAAATATAGTTCGAACTGAATAAAACAACTCAGTCGTTACATCGGTTCAATGCATTTACCATGATTCTCACACTTCCCTAGAGCGATTCTTTTTCAATACCTTACTTTAACTTTGACCCTTTCATTTCACTATTTAGTTCCAAATTTCTATGCGAATCTAGTGCGGTAGAAGTCTCGCAGTTCACATCGACGGCCCTAACTTTAAGCAGTTGAATTTCGTGAATGTTTCATGTGAAGAACTGTCTCCGTTTTCAGAAATATTTAGCTCTACACGAAAGCTCATCCTCAATTTCAGCGCAATCATGTCCACTTTCACAGAATGCAGAGAGTGCGATAGGCACACAAAGGAAACGTTGTGGCGTCAAGTAGGCGACAATTGTTCGGAAATTCGTATTCGTCTGGGCGAGCCCAGGGCTCGATACGAGATCATGGGATTCAATAAGACATGGTGAGTTGAAAGGTAGGAAGATTCGCAAGCGAATGGAACTAGTTACTTTTTTATTTTGTTGTATGCCATTCTCCTTGTTCATCCCTCCCAGCTGCTCTATTCAACCTCGACATCGCGATCAGCAGTTAGCCGATGTCGTCGCCACGGAACGTCAACTTCGAGCCAGCTGATTGGAATATATGGTGACGACTTCGATCGACCTCACAACTTCGGCTTTCAAATCTCGTCTCCAGTTGCAGAGGTTAGTTCTTTTCACCTTCCTGACGAAGTCACTTCCTCATTCTTTACGGCGGGCATGCACACAAGACAAGGAATAGAGTCCATTCAAAAAAAGGCTTTTCCCTGTTCTATCTTCAAGCGGAAACTGGTCTGCAAGTCAGGTGCCGCTTGCGCCAGCAATTTTCATAAAGATTTTGCATTTGTTAATCTGTTCACGCAGAAAAAAGATTTCTCCTTTGAGAGAAATATTGTGAGCCTCCTCAACAAGAATTCGGCAGTTTTTTGCTTCGGATATGGGCACCTATCCGTTGGAATTCCTTCACGTTGAAATGTTAATAGATGCTTTTATTTTTCGCGTCGAACATTAGGTTCATGATTGGTGACACTCGCATGATTTGCATTTTCGAATAACGTATGTTTTATAGCAATTCTTGGGGATTATTTCTGATCGATGGACGGCTAAGCAGGTGAAGGTTTCTGAGTTAGGAAGTCAGCAAGTGGACACTGATAGTACTATAAAGAGAATTGCTAGTACTGCTTACTGCTGTTAGTATCGTCGGTTACAAGCGAGTCCACTGCCACTTCAGACAAACCAGAATACTGTATTGCTGATATTCAAGCTTAGATCGACTGCATCCTCTCACTTTTGGTTTCGACACCTCATGCATCCTCCCTCACCTCCTCCTTTCCGACCGCGTACTCTTCAGGAATGTCGTTTTCGATCGTCTCTGTGGCATAGCGGTACCCACTCGTTTCAATAGCTGTTGGAAGCGAACGGATATTCGTAGTCGGATTTGCAGGAGGGGGCTGCTTGGGAGAGCTCTTGCAGGTTTCAATGCTTTACTTTTCATTACAAGTTTGGCGTGCAACGTTTGGGAGGACTTGTGGGAGGCATCAGGGGTGATGTACCTTAAGTCTCCGAGAGTCTGAACGACATACCAATATGGTTACATTTATTAAGAGGGCAAGAACCGTAGTTGATGGTTTAATCACTTTTGGCATGAGTAACTTAACTTTTATGGTGTTTTCGGTCAACTCCGCGGTGTGTGCTGGCGATGACGGTCGCGCCCATTTTCCATGTATGGGCATTGCGATTCCCATCCTGTAAACAATACTCGGATCATTTAGAGTAAGTAATAAAATGGGACCCAAAGTGGCTGAATTGACCCATAAATCAGAAATATTTTGTTGCTTCAGATCTTCAAACAATCTTTCAGCCCTGAAAACGAGAGTGTTGACGAATAAGTGACTCTGTAGTTCTCATACTATTCATTCATATCGATCGTGTTTTGATGAAGAGATTTGATCGCGAAGATGAGATTCACCTTCGTTTACAACAATAAAACCATAACCGAAAGCATTTTTCGACATCACTTCTATCAAGGTTTTCGGATAAAAGCATCCCGTCGAAAATATGTTAGTGCATTGGTTGTATGGTAGGTAGTGTGAGCGAGATTGAATAAAGAATGAAGGCAACATAAAAAAAGAATAGTTGGTAGCTAGAAAAAGATTGGTGCCCAAAGCTCTGAAGGAATAGGAATGATGTATAGATTCTTATAGCCTGTCGCACTTTAGCCGATCTATTCCTGATGATGTTTTCAAGCGTTTCTCGGCTCAACAGCGAATAATGTTAAGCTGGTCAATGAATCTATTCGTACACCTATGTAGCAACAAGTAACAAGGCGCAAATGCGAATCTAGCAAACCGGCGCAGAAAGAAAAAGAGAGCAAGGAAAAAGCAAAGCAAACCTATAAAAAAGTAGAAATGAACACTTTTACGTGACAGTTCATATGAACAGAGCGGCAAAACTTGAAACTTACACGGGCAGAAACAAAAAAAAAACGAAGTGGAGGGTAGGGAGAGGGCATGACATTGAATATCGAGATGCAAGAGTGAATACCTCTGGTGATAGGGGTTTGACTTTTTTTCAGAAATGTATAATGATTTCGCTCTCACGTTTTTGTTCAATACGGAATTCCACACATTTCTTACTTGTTTTTTACAAAGTGTTTCGGTATGTTGAGTCTGCAGCTGTTAATAAGTCTGAAAGAGTTTGCTGAGCAAATGCGCCCATTTGTGAGGGATAATTCGAAGAATTCATTAAAAGGGATGCGCATAATTGCAGGAACAATGCTATACGCTATACGAAAATAAAGGCAGAAATGACGCAGCTCGAATGCAAACCTGGAGCACCCACTATTTACAGCGAGCGACAAGTGGACGGTCATACTGCATTCTGAATAATCGAAAGGTGAAGCTTCCTTGTATGTTTTCAATGAGATTTACGCAACGAGTATCCTTGGAAGGATCCCATAGACCTGAGAAATTACTGCGAAGATGTCCGATATCTTGCTTAGGGGTTCTCCGTTAACCTGAAGACAGAACCTTTAAATGGTGACTCACCTTATATGTTTATATATGATATATTCTTATATATTATATATGATATATTACATATTATGTATTATATATTATATATTATATATTATAATTTAATTCTTTCATTTTTCGTTCGTTAAATTTTTTGATGACTGTTGAGGTATAGATGACAAACGGCCGTGATGTGTTCTTTCTACTTATGATGGTGTGAGTGCAAACATTAGAGATTGCTACTTGTAGCAGTACCGAGCACATCGCCGGCAAAGAGAGCGCGAAGCCGAATAACTGGCGAGCAGCGGAAAATTCTTTGGCAGTGTTTCGATATCAACAACTCGCCATATGACAGCGGATAACGAAAATGTCGGTTAAGGCGCAAGTTTCGGGAAATGTCATAAAACATTGGTTCCGTAACACTGTTTTCAAGGTAGTGTCTTCTTTTCTTCGTTGCAATTTTCTTTTAATTACGTCTTTGCAATTGATACCTTTTTCACTTTCCTGCACTTTTGGGAAATTGAGTTCGAAATGAGGAAATGTTCTACCCATTTCTTGAGTTCCTGAAAGGTACCTATGCATCGATTGAGTTCTGTCAAAAGATCAGACTCGTTATGTTTTTAGAAATAATTGTCTTTTGTTCGTTTAGTGCACGATGAATCTGAAACCGCCATGATGAAGAGCGCAGCTCGCACACAATTTTCTGCATGAACCTGATCAGCCCTATTCAGCCTCTTTATTTCCACTCCTTATTGCCTCAGTCGTTTTTGCGAAGATCGTCGTCCCAATATTTTCTCTCTCTCTTCTTTCCCTTTGAACCTCCTGAGCATCTTTTCCGCTAATGATCGGAGGATGCGACCAGTGGAAACTTCGGCAACTTTGCGTATCACAAAGGAAATATTTTCAAGTCGCCACGAAGTGTGCATTCCACGTTGCCGAGCAGTGGGGTTTGCATCATTGCATATAGTCCACTGTGCGTAAATTCTTGCATAGAACGAAGACATCGCGAACGGAGCTGAGCACGTGTTCCACATTGCGTACGCACCACTACCGCACTCTGCACTCTGCAAGCGAACAGTAATGCTCGTAACAGGAACTAAAAAACTTATAAAAGCAAAGTGCAATTCTTTTCCATCATTGAACTCAAAACGTCAAATAATGTCACTATGCAAATTTCAACTGGATTGAAAAAGGGGAAGATTCCATCTCTGCACAGGTTGCAGAGAACGATGACCCGTCCAGCAAGTACATTTCCCCTTCGAGCTGAAATTTTGCAAGACGGCATTAAATTGATGATGGGAAAACTTGCATGTTTCTATTACAAGTTTTCGAGTTCCTGAGATGGGCGTTAGCATTCGCTTGCAGCGTGCAAAATACGGTAATAGTGCGCACGCGATGTCGAACACGTGCTCAGCTCCGCACACGGTTCGCAACCGCGGTGCCATCGCCCTATGCAACAGTACCAAGGTACACACAAATTTCTCACTATTGCAAAGACGCGAACCAACACCGAATTTGGCTATATGCCGAGAGCGAAATTTTTTTTCAATAAGCATTTTGATAACAGTAATGCATTTAAAATGAACACCTCCATGTGTGTCATTAGTGAAAGTACCATCCGAGAGGATATACAATGACATTTTAAATCTTCAAGGAATGCGAAAACGTCATGTTATATGTAAATTTTTCGCTGAAGGTTCACTTGCTGAGCACATCGTTGTTGTCGATAACGCCATATGCAGTCACCGCATTGAACTCGCTGATGAGAAAGTCATCCACAGGTGCAGTGACAGAGAGTCGAGGTTAATAGTGTGTGAAGTGCCCACTGTGAAGTGTATGCATTCCATCTTAGTGCTCACATTTAAAGGCTTAGCGAATACTGGAAGGGTTATAGTGAAGGTACAAACGCGCTACTAGAACTTTCATCAGGGAGGTAATGCTCTCCGTTAATATACCATCTGTCTTGTGTATCTGACGTTTTCGTTGTTGTGGAGATTCTTCTGTGAATAGCTTATTGCTAGAAAGGTGATCGTTATCCGGCGTATTAGCGTGTTCTTTTTGCTCTTTTCAGTGAGTTGAAGCACTTCGATTTATAAAAGATACACCGTTCGGTTGCGAGGTTAGAGATGAATGAGCTATACGAACGTAGCGATAGCAGATGTGCATTACAACATTTTATTGGGAGGGAGTGTGGGACAGTCATGGATTTCGCTATTCTCTGTTTGCTTCTTTTGTGCTTCCCGTATCTTCAACGCTCGTTTACGTTCTTCATAAGTTGGCTGTTTTCGCCACTGTCTTTCTTTGTGACATTTTGCGCATTCTTCTCACTTCACTTTGTCTTTTCTCGTGTTCTTTTTCTTTACGACGGAAAAAATAAGAGAGAGGTAAAAACTAGAATATCCACAAAACGTCTCGGGAACAGAAGTCAAACGCCTTGCGATCGAATGTAGAAGGGCAGTGGTAGTGTGGGCGTCAAGACGTAGACCGCAGTTTCTAACGGGATGGATGCATTGACGATACCGGCAGAGGTTCTTACGGAATTGAAAAGTGTATAAAACATTGTTTATAATGCAACACTTCTTGGGGAGCTGGAACTGGTGATCACTTCAATTACGGGCAGAGGAGACTTTTTTTTTTGAAAGCGGGACTTCATGAAACCTGCGAACATTTAAACACAGAACCGAAATCCCTTTTGAGTCTCAGTATTTCGGTAATTCCTGGTTAATTTTTTACTTGCCTAAATGGATTTATGCACTTTGAGCGAAGACAGATTTTGCAGAATGTAATGCTGGTGAAGCACTTCTTGTCATTTCTTAACCATATGATATCAAAAACGAAACAACGAGGTCGTATAAGAATGTAGCATTCAAAGGTGGATCGGCAGTAAGTAACGAGGACATTCAATAATAATACATTAGTGCTGCAAGGTGTAGTGGATAAAGGCTATCACGTTCCATGAAGTTAGGTAAGGCGGGAGAGTTTTTTTTTGTTGTTGTTGATGAAATAGCACTGCATGTCTCGGAATTGTAATCGATCCTAATGTCTATTGGAAGTTGCAGTATTGCTGTGTTGCTAATCGAACATTAATCGCAGGCACTATTCTTTGCCTTCGACATCATAGGTCTATTAAACACTCTCGAAGGGCCACCATTATATATTTCCAATTCCTTTTAGAATGCTACAACTCTTTATGATCACCCGTTTGGTTTCTGATATTCTATTGGTATAAACGTTCAAGCTAGTATCTTTTTCGGCTAAATCTGCCATCGTTTTTATTACTTGGGTTATGCTAACAAACTGCAAATCTTTAATCTTAATCCACAAGATTCTCGAAAGTGAAAATTCGATTTGATTATCATTCGCAATATTACAAGAAGCATATTTGCGTCGAATTTGTTTGAGTTCGCATCCTTTCCTCCTTGCCCCACTGTCATTGTAAGGCATAAATATAAAGGTTAGGCGTTGTATCATCAATGATATCCTGCCGCACGCTTTCCAGTGTGTATTGTAGGTGCATGGAATCTTCTTTCTGGTAATATCTGCAGTGCACACAATTTCCTATTTCGAAATCGGGCTTAGCCATTTTGAAGTATGCGCTAGTGCCGAGCTTTTGTATACTCAACATTAAGATAGTTGATATACGTTTAGTGTTGTCATTGATTCGCAGAAATACCGTTCGCTCAATTTTGCGCTGTTGCTTGATTGTGCAACTTATCTTTATTTTGATGTTCACATAGTGTGCGCACAGCATTGGCACCATCGATTAGAGTATCGTTTGTTTTGCACATTTTCGCTAGGCAAGAAGCAGAAATAGAAAAATGGCCACACACGCCGCATCTTGTAAAGAGGTCTTCGCACGCTTGCTGCACAACATTTCGAGGCTTTTCTATCTAACAGCACTTCTTGTTTTGTAATATTGCATTGGTAACAAATGAACGCAGCGAGTCCGCTGCACTTAAACTAGTTGCACGGTCATACCTTGTGCAGTGAGGAGTGATTATACGTCCACATGCGTGCGCTCGTTAATTACTTGCTGCCTTAAATTGTTGTGCATACCTTTATTTAAATAATTCCTTAAATTGCATGCGTGGTAAACTGCACTGTTCCGATTGGCGTGTGAAGGTTGCTATATCTGTTTGCATAGTATATAAGGGGATAACGATATTGGGTAGTTCTGAATGATGGTTAAAACGACAGTGTTTTTTAGAGAGGAATGATACAGCAGTTGTGCCCAGTTAAGAAAGGTCGTGTCTTATTGAAGCCACTATTTCATGCGACGCCCGTAGAGGATTTGCCGAATGAGTTCGTGATTCGGCATCGAGACAGCAACTTCATCTTCATCTCTGAGCTTGAGGTTTGACTTCCTTCAATTTTTGTTTGTTTCGAACTTTCTGACTTGTTGAGTTAGGTAAAACCTTGCTTTTTGTTAATATATGACTTTCGCAGTTTTTGAGATGCATATCAGCATGTGATACTAGTAGTGAATAGTATGTGGCAGATGCGCTCGGTAACTAAGAAAAATCGAGTCATCATGCATTTTTATAAACGTGCAACGTTTATACGCCCAGCAGTAGTAATAGATATGTAGTAGGTATGTAGACATATATTTGATAAAAGGTAAGCTGGTAGATAGATACGCCTAGCAACATATAGTGATATCCGAGTGAAGCAAAAAAGGGATCCAGAGGCTGTTTCACGCTGTTTCGAACGTAATAAGGATCAGACTGAGGATATCGATGGTTGGAGCAGTCGACGCAAAATGTGTGCCAGCCCCACAATTTGTGGAGCACATCTTGATGTTATGGTTTGAAAAATACTGCAACTGTACGCTTTCGAAAAGAGAAGGATCAGGTAGGATAAAGGTTCCCAGATGCATTCGCTCTGGGTGTCGATGGTTAGTCACAGGTATCTGTGAAGCTTTTCGAGAATTGAAGTTGGGTTTCCCGGGATAAAGTGTTTAAGATTAAAGCACGGCCAAGTGTTGAGTGCAGTTACAGCGAAGTTATGTGCTGCAATTTGGCGTCGAGAGAGGCGATGGAATCGAAACGTGTTTTGAAGACGCACTGTAAACAAGTGTCTAACAGAGGGCTTGTCGCTACGCCTAAATGAGCGTCTCGATTGAGGTCTCCTCTAAATCTTTCCGACGGTACGTTTCGCTTTTAATTGCTCTTCTTAACTCCGCTCACATGATGTGGTTTATGTGGGAGACCATTTGTGCCTAATGCTATGTCGCTTCCTGAAAGATCACTTAAGCCAGTACCTCATTGTTGGCAAATGAGCTGCTTGAGACAGTTGGACTATCTTTTGCACAATATCCGCATCGAGATATCGTTGCCTGTTTGTCTTTTCAGCTGAATATGCCCATTTGGTGCTTTTCAACAGACGCATTGTTTGAAACTGTTGAGTCCCATATGCAATTTTTGTTTTTACTGCAAACAGCATTCCATGCTTGTGGCTCTTCTTATACTTGTTGACCTACATTCTCGTGCGTTGAAGTTCTTTATTTTATTTTATTTATTTTATTTATTTATTTATTTATTTAATTTTATTTTTTTTATTTATTTCATTTGTCTTATTTATTCTATTCATTTCATTCATTTTATTTATTCATTCATTTATTTTATCTTATTAATTTTATTTATTTCATTTATTTCAAATATTTCATTTATCTCTTCATTTATTTATTTTATTTATTCTGTTTTGTTTATTTTGTTCATTTTATTTATTTTATTTTATTTTATTTATTTTATTCATTTTATTTTGTTTTATTTTATTTCATTTTTTTGTTTATTTCATTTGTTTTATCTATTTTATTCATTTCATTCATTTCGTTTATTTTATTCATTTTGTTTATTTTATTTATTTTATTTATTTTATTTTATTTATTTTATTTATTTTATTTATTCTATTTGCATATTCATTTATTTTATTTTATTTATTTTATTTTATTTTGTTTATTTCATTTATTTTATTTATTTTATTTTTTCAATGACTATGAGCTTATTGCAAAGGCTTTGTCCGCCCATGNGAAACGAGACAAGTGTTTATTTGTATCCGATATGGGGAAAGATGCATCACCATAAAAGTGGAACATTTTTCATTATGCTCGAATAACTAAAGTTCCATGCCTGGTAGGCATGAGTATTCTGAAAGTAAATTCCACTGGACCATTTTGCATTATTGTCTAAAAATTGCTTCAACGTTTCATCTTCCAACATTTACCTCCACCTTATGCAGAATTTCTATTTTATGAAAGCATGAAATTGTCAATAGCGCTTTATCATTCATAATATTAGATTCCTAACTTTAGTCGGTAAAGGAGAGTGAAATCTGTTATATTTTATACTAATAATAATGATATAATAATGTTCCGTTCCATTCTCATGCTTGGGGTTCTTTGAATTTTGCTTTTGCTATGTTGGCTGCGTTTAAACCACATTCATTTATGGATAGCACAGCTTCCACGAATCCCACGTGGAGCTTTATGCTTTATTTCTGCTGTTGTTTCTTTCTTTTTGCCCCCCGCTTCCGCTAGAGTAGATCTTAGGTTTTTCCACCTCAAATCTTTTAGTCGATGTATGAGCCGTTTGTTTTCATCACTACAAATTATGAGCTGCACACCACTATTCTGGTAAAATGCAATGCAATTAGTGTAATAACCAAGACCACTGGACTTTTGCATTGTATGTTTGTGACCAGTTGCATGGTGCATCTTTGTGTCCTGAATTATACGTTTGATTTCAATAGAAGAAAAAACGTATGCATTTCATTTCCTTTAAGGAAATTAATGATTTTTGTATAAGTCGGTGTACTATTAAAAAAAAAAAAAAACTACCTAATTCGAAACGCCCTATTACGGAGAAAATAGAGTTTTACGATAGAGGCGTATTCTAAATAAGCGGCATATCTGTAATTTTGTGTGTCTGATTGATTATTGCTTGTTGTGTCAAGAATGAGAAAAAGCAATTGATATATAAAAGCATATTCACAATAATTAGAAAACATTTTAAGGTTTGTGTGACAATTCTGAATGCTTCAATAATTAATGCACACACTCAATTAGCATTGTCGTATTGAACTTCCAAATAATTGCACTGTGATGATCATTAATATTGAGCATATTTTGCATATAAGCCACAAGCTATTTGCCTTTATGCCGATGTGTGAACAAATCACTTTCACCTATTTACGTATGTCAACATTCGAATCTGCACAACACTATAAGAAACTAATTTGCATTCTCCTCATTGCACAACGTTATTTCGTGCATATTTGCTGGCTAATATTCACTCAACATTTTCGTCACGCCTCTTGGATTAATTACTTATGATGATGCGCATGAGAAAATAATACGCACTTCAGTGAATGTTAATTGGTCAACTTGTTTAGATGGGAAAATAATTACTTGCCCGAAATAAATGGGAAAATAATAAACTTTAAATTCATAGCCTTGACGGCTTACATAGGTAGTCGTCATGCAAAAGCAACATATGGCTTCATTTATAAACCACGCCGTTGAAACACATTCGCTTAGAAAGGTTGCCTACGCTGGATGCCACCTCAAACATAAGCGCTCAGTTGCTTGCGATTGGGAAAAATTGAGTCCGTTTCCTGGCATGCTTGCATACCGACTTCGTGAAAACGCCAATGAATCTGGGATGCATGAAGACGTCACTACTGCGGAAATGTAGATTTTGCCGAGTACAAGCCATTCACTAAACTTTCTCAAACATACGTTCGTCCTCTTCCTTCCTCTCCTTAACCTAGTCTCGAAGCTCGAGATTAGTACAAACCTAACTTTCACCTCTCCACAAAACCATTTTTCACGTACGTCTCCGTTCTGAAAAGCCTCGAGCGCTGTAAGCTAAACGGTATAACTCGAAAGTACAGTATGCCAAGAAGCATAAAGTGAGTTGATTTTTTTTTCTCAAAATTTTCGATCCGTTGTCCTATTAATGTTCATATTGTTTTGCCGATCTAGGCTAGTATAACATCCGGTTTAACTAAAGGAACTAATACTTTGTAAGAAATATGTACTTTGAGATCTGTCCGAATGAGTTTTTGTAGGAATGTGGTGAGAAAATATAGGACGACTCTATGAAAAATCGAATAATGCGCGTCAAATTTGCGAGCAATTAGCACTAGTGCATTTCCTTTACGCGACGTTTCATGTTAATCATTTTCGAAAAGAAAACATTCCAGCAGTTCTTTCAATCTAGGTTAAACTCTCCAAAGTGTTTAATATCGAAATTCCTCATTGCGATTTGATGCCCAATTGGCAAGCGAAAGTTTCAGCTTCAGTGGATGCATTGAAATATTTTTCTTTTGCATAACCTCGGAAAGAAACTGTTTACGTACTCATCTCAAATCTACCTCGATGTTGACAAATGTCGCTTGGCTTACAGTGGGTATTATTCATCTTGTGCAACAAAAAGTGTGCAAAAAGCGCATATCGTAATTGCCCTGGTAACGTATTTGCTCGTTTTTCCTCTGGAAAAACATCATTAACTGATTTTGATATGATTTAAATCGGCTTAAAATTCTCTAACGTGCAATAAATAGGAGAACTTTCACAGTGATAAACTGCCTTGAAAGTTGCATATACAAATTCTTAGAAAGTTTACAAAGCACATTTTAGTTCTAGTTGCTGTCAAACAATTCTCACATTTAAAACCACGCAGGGGTAGTTCATCCTCACCCGCCTCAATTAGAATGGAATGAGATTCGCTAACGCTTCCATATACCTCATTGTTGGCAAATGAGCTACTTGAGACATTTCGAATGTCTTTTGCACAATACCCACATCCAGATATCATCACCTATTTGTCCTTTCAGCTGAATATGCTCATTTGGTGCTTTTCAATAGACGCATTGTTTGAAACAGTTGAGTCGCATATGCAATTTTTGTTTTTACTGCAACCAGCATTGCATGCTTGTGGCTCTTCTTATACTTATTGACTTACATTCTCGTGCGTTGAGGTTCCTCACGTTGCTGGGATGGATTTAAAATGAGGTGAGGGTAATTACTTCTGATTGCTACCTTGACCTCAATTTTCGAATGTTTTTAGAACAGAAGCTATGTTTTGCTTGCAAAATGTTTTACGTTCTAACAAGCACTTTTGTTGCGAATGCTTTATTGGCTGAAATGGCCGTATATGAGGTATTAAGGCGTAGCGTCTAACAGCTTATACGTTAATCACAATGGGACATATATTTCAAACAGTGTATTCCATTTATTAGAACTCTTGCATTTTTCGACGTTCATCGAAGTGTTTCTTACTTCCACTCTCTTCGCAGCTTAATTTCTGTTCAGCGCTAAGGTATATATTCAACCTGAGACACTATATATTAGCACTCACTTTTGAACGTCTCTATTCGCATTTATTTTTCCGACCAAGATCAGCTCTTGTTGTTTCATTAAGTACTCTAACCTCTATCGAACGCAAGTTTCATCAGCATTGTCAAACTCTTCCTGGCATCTGCGAGAAGTCCTTTATCCATCTTCGGCTATTGACATAATAGCAAGAGTAATTGATGAATAAATTTTCACTCAGGAACTTGAAAACTGCGCGTCGTTTCGCTATGAGAAGTTGTGTATCGGCAACATTTGTTCTTTGATTACTGGCTGCAGTTGAGAAACATTGCTTAATATCTCGTGAACAGTTCAGGGCAAATTATATCTTCCTCAAAAATATCTTGCTTAGTACACCAAATACTTCTGATTTTCTCAGCTAACGTTCTGATTTTATTCTCTACTCTTGCTGTGTGCTAGACTTAAGAAGTGAACCCTGAAATCTTGTCAACGCCTGTTGAAGACATTGAGCCGCATATCTGAGCATTTCTTACCCAATCCAAAGAATGCTGTACATCCGGTTTTCAATGGCCCCTGTCTTGACAGGGCTGATATCAAATGATAACGTTTGAGGCGGTGACTACGATGATATATTTACCAGTCCTTACCATAGTCCTCACTATTTCCCCACATGATGCCTAATTCTGCCCATCCCAGTAGCTACGATGGGACCTGCAAGGCCCCCTTCCTCTTTGTACCATTTTTATAAAATTCCGGAGGATCGCTGCGTTGGTCAAATGGTACAGATGTCGTGGAGACATGAATAAAATGGATTTTGGTGCGTATATGCTTCGCAAAATCTGAAATTTCTAAGCCCTGCAGCTCATGGAGCAGGGAGAAGGATATCAAGAGAATGTTTATTAGCTTTTTTGCTGTTTGTGGCTTTTTTACAAAACGAACGCTTCTGGCAATTTACTAATTTTTATGTTGTAATGGCCTCAAATTTTCAGATTACAATGTTGTTTCATTTCCCACGTTTTCCTTCTCACATATTGCTTCAGTAAGTAGTCTCCTTCTCACTTACTGCTTTAGTAAGTGGCCTTTCGTACCGATTACTTCATTAAGTCATAGCAGTAACCATAGCAGCTCTTGAAGAAGTGGTTATAGCAATTTCTCACAATGACTAATCCAATTTCTTGCCTTCGTAATTAGAATGGCTTCATGATGGATTTTATAGCGTCTTAAATAATAGCACAAAATATTGACTGTGTAAGCGATTATAGATCTTCTCCTGAAAGTTGTAAAAAGGGCTGCTATAGCAGTGTTCAAAGCAAATCCTTTGATTGTCATCATAACTTTCAATACTTCAGTATTTTATGTTGGTTCCGATGGTATCTTTCAGGGTTACTCTTACAGTAATGCTTACTACGTCCGTTATTGTATTATAGCAATTTCATGATTGACCTTCGAATAGCATTGAAAGTAGCTGTATAATCTTTTTATTAGTCACATGCTTTGTTATGTATAAAACCGAATTAAAGCTACTTTCCTGCGATTATTTATAGTATGAAGGTAATCTATATACATCTAAAATTTCTTTCAAAATGTTATTCCATAAAATTGATAGGCTTTTTTTTGCTTTTTTTTTGCGTTCAAAATATCTGGTCAAGGAGTGTCAATCGATAATCTAGACGTGCGAACAAATCAACGATAACGACGATGACCGTGAAGAGATCGGAGATGTGATAGTTCATTAGCCCTTAATTTTGATCTTTAGCAGCGAGTTTGCAGCTTGGTGGCTCATTTATAAAAACTTTTGTTTTTTGTTAGTGGCAGCAAAAAAGAGGGGGAAATGATGATCTTAGAACTATTTCATGAATAAAGATGTATTTATTTAACTTGCTGAAATGTTATAAGTTGAGCACTTTTATGGTACAGTGCGTAGCACAGATTACACCGAATGCTGTGCAAATCTTATTGAACCTCTGGGCTTGCAGGAGCAATGCAGTGGTTGACTTGGACGATAATGACTTCTATCAAGGTCAACTGTGAAATCTATCTCGACTCTGTTTATATGGCTGCCGTGTTCTTCATCTCCAATGTTACAGTTATAGTGGTTCTTTTAAAGCTCTGTAGGTGAGAAGTAGGAAGATTTCTGTTAACTCTTTGCTTTGCCTTGTTGTCTAGAATTTCAGTTTATTCAAATATATCATCCCTGTTGCCCGTTGGCAGACGTGCAAAACATTTTGCTATCGGGTAGCATGAGCCTTATTTATTTTGTACGATATGTGGTATGCTCATCAAGTCTATGGACAGAATAGGAGCGTGATTGAAATTGACGGATTACTTCAAATTGTCTATCTCATCATGAGGAATTCATAGTTGACATTGTTCCCGAAGGTACCATAAAATGTTTCATGAAATCTTATGCTTCAGGTCGAATGAACCGTCACGGGCAATGAAGTGATCATGCACAGTTGTGTTTCGCCGATAATTTGTAAGTGATTACTGTAAGCCTGAATCAAATATGAATATTTTGGAGTCAATACTCGGCAACTTTTTAGCAGAAATTATATTTTTTGGAATGTAATCTAGTTCGTTGTTCAAATTTCTTTATTAGTCTCTTGCGAAGTGATTAATTTCTGAGGAATTTTAGACCATCATGCTCCGAAAGATGAGACATATCTTTTTGTGAAAGGAAGTGTTGCTTTGCTGCTCATTGAAAGGTTATGGTTTATTTCTTTGTTACCATACGCTCCGATATGTTTATAGTAAGCGGCAAGGTAGGATGTTGGGCCTGATGCAGACTTCTCAAGTAGCACAAAGTATGTTAATGGTTTTGCGATCCCATAATCGGTGAACTTAGATTGGGATCGTAGCGACCTACTCGGTTGGTTTGTGTCCTACATATGAAAGCCATATTAATTTATTCAGTTTTGTGCTCGCTTGTTTGCTTAAGCATCGCTGTTTCAGGTATGATATATGCCGCTGGTGTTGAGGAAATGATTGTTTCTGTCGGCTAGGGAGCGCATATGGATCCCCGATATGCGACAACTGAGCAATGAAAGCGCTCTATTTGCTTCTCATAAGGTGCGTTAATTTTTAAGAAGAAATAGCAGAATGTGAGCTATGAGGGTGCATAATTAATGGATGACATTGCAGTTGCGGAATTTTTCTTTAGTGCAAATGCTTCAACCTCCATTTCCATAGTTTGAAGTAAGCAGGATCGATCCTAAAGCAGACTGAAGTGAGCGAGCGCTTCTATTCCAACAACTCACAGAAAACTCCCCCTTTTCCCATCTATTTTATAAACATTTCTGAGCTGCCTCGAAGTATTTTTTCGTAACAAGTTGACTTGTTACATTCATGCAATCTTAAAAATAACTAGGTTCTTGCAGGTTTCTATGCATGAGGCCAACAACATAGTGGATATTATGGTTGTTCCAAATTCTATGCTCTGTATTCTTGATTCCATATTCTAATCCAAATTTATATTCTGAATCAATTCAAGGGTCGCAGAAATTGTCACCCCTACCTCTCTGATATACTTTTCTGGGCGATACTGAAATATTCTTTTCTTACCGTAAATAGCCATTCTTTCACTCAGTTAAAGCAAACTGAAATTGTGGTTACATTCATGCATTATTAAAATTAACTTGGTTCCTGCAGATTCGTCTCCATGAGGGTGGCAACAAGATAGGAATAGGAGGTATCAGGAACATTTTTTGGTTAATGCAGCATCAACTGACGTTCTTGAGCTATTACTTTGTTTGCCACAGAGGTGTGCTGCACACCTTGTTTGAAAGATGCTATCGCAGGCTGTGTATTGATTCTGTAGCGTTTGGTGTGTGATCGGATTGAAATTTTTTATGAGTGTATCAACTAATATGCACAAAGTGTTTAAGAGATAGATTTTGTGTTTACGATGAAAATTTGAAGCGAAGTGGGAATGTTTTCAGATTTTCTTCTCTGCAGCCAATTATCTATCTAGTACCAGCCGAGACCATAGCCCGTCTTCAAGTCGATGCGACGTGATGGATGTTAAACATCGACTACGTCTTCACTGTTAGTTATGGCATTTGTGTTGTTTTCACTATGGGTGCGACTAGTCAACGCACTGTTGCTTCATGATAAGCCTCTGCAAGACTGTGAACAGAAATAGGGATTCGGAAGGTCTGTAGCCCGGATTAGAGGAATAGGCAATCGAATAGCAGCGGTTTATATGACATATGCATTAGGTAGAAGCATTCTTATCTTTTTACCTTCCTCTTAATGTGAAATGTTTCGATTACATATCGATGAAGTTATGAAAGTTTTCAGCGAACTATTTTTGGGTTGGTGAAGTTCAGGCGACTGGATTGCCTGGAGGACATGGCGGTGTATAAATCACTCCGATGAAAGTGAATTGAAAAATATTTGAGAATTACAGCTGCAAGGAGGGATGAGAAACCCTGTCTTCCTTTGCATCGTCAGTTATACCTTTTGTTTGAATTTTGTATTCATGATTGTTTCGGAATTCTGCTTGAGCGGCTTTCAGTTGTGATGCTTCCTCCAATTGCCACGTTCTGCGGGTGAATTGTCCTAGATGGTGGTTCTTTTTTTTGATGGCAGTAAAATGTTTTCTTTATTCGATATATGCCATATGTTTGGCTTATGCTGTTATTACATTCGAGTTGTGGGATAACTGGAGTTTGTGTAGAGCTTTCGAAATTGGATTGAGGCAAATATTGAGGGTCTGTGAAACTGAAATTTTTCGTGTTTTGTTCGAACTTCCGAAGACACTAGCTTGTAACGCTCAGGAGATTTATGCAGATTGGTGTATTCAAGTGGGATTACTTAATGTCATAGATATGGTGAGGAAGCACTACGTTCATGTAAATTTTTTATGACTTGAGTTCCTAATATTGGATGGTATTTTTGATTTATCTAATTGTCTATTGTTTATAAGTATATATAGAGCTGTCTTTGTAATTCTCTGTTTTTTTCCTTTTTTTTTAAATTTCCGTCGAAGCTCTGTTTCATTAACTTACCTGTTTGATTTTATTATTGTTATTTTTATTGTTGCTCATTTTTGATATGACATCAGAAACAACCGATGTTGTTGTGCGAATCCGTTTTAACGGAGGTGATGGAGATCCATCCCTATCTTCTTTGTTTGCGAAGTTTCTTTTACATCCGTTAGTTTCGTTTCAGCTTGTGAGATAACCAGTGGTAAGTTCTGGTTTCAAATAACTCAGTAATGATGCTTGCAGTCTTTTGAAAGGATGGTATGCGAGATAATGGAAATTTCAGATTATTTTTTGAGGATTACTTTGCAAATGACTATATTTTTTGAGGAAAGTATGATCTCCTGGGATGGTGGATGGTGGGACGGATGATGTAGAGATAGAAGCAGTAGAGATGGATTGTTATGAGGAGTGGCCATTTCTAGCTGCAGTCTTTTCCACCTTCTCGGGGTATGGAAAATGTGGGCATAGATGAGGTGGAACAATCAGTTTGGAGCGCCGTCACGCTTCTTAGGGGCTGTAACTCCATTTAGAGAAGCAGAAGTCACGACAAGTATTAGAATTTCTCAATGCGCTCCTCGGTGATGACACTATTGAAGGGGTTACCATGTCAGTTCGATACAGCAGGGTAATTCGCTGAATCCATTTGCAGAGGAAATGTAAAAAATGTGGCATTGGCTGATCGTGGTTGGCGGAACCACGATACCTTGAAATTGGCGAGTAAATAAGCTGATGTGTTTCTCACGAAAACTTCAGAGGAGAGTAGGAAAAGCTTTAGAGATTTATGCAAAAATGGTCCAATTAATTTGAAGGTGAGATGTTTGCGGATATATTGGGAGAATTTTTTTCTGTAAGTGCCATACAGTAGTAGGAGATATATCGGCAATGAATAAAGCGCACAATTAAAAAAATGGTAATACCTTTCAAGGTTCACTTTATTTGAAGTTCTTGAGAAAATTGAAAGCAGAACCCTATGATGGATCGGCAACTTCCTCTCCCTCTTTTCTCCCCATCCATCCTGAAATCCGCTGCATCACTACTTTTGCTCTAGCTAAGGAATTTTGAACGTGCACTGAAATGGTGGAGCGCTTATATGTTGTAAACTGGCTGAATTCCCAAGCAATCAGTCTTCTTGGGCGAGAGATTGATTCTTGTGAGTGGCAAACGAGATTACAACATAGAGTGCTGCTCGTCATACTTTTCACACATCGAAAAGGTCAATTCTTGAAATTGGGGGGAGAGGGGGAACAAAGGGGGACATACTGTGTTAGTATGATCGGGAGAGGAGAACAATTAAAAATCATTTATATCACTATACTACAATATATATATATATATATATATATATATAAGATTTATAATCAAAGAAGGTAGGTCGTCGGGTTTATGGAGGGTATTTTTATATCCTCAAACATATTTTTGCATATTGGCCGCATCCCGCAATCCCTGGCACAGAATATAAGCCGCAATCGCAAGATTTAGTTCCAATAATCGGAATGTACAGAACGCGATAAGAGCGATGGAAAGCAGTTACGCGGTAAACTAATTTTTAAAGCGGCATCTCGCAAACCAATCTGGTCTAAATAATAGGGACAGTCTGTAGCGTTCGCTTGAAGCCTCACCTACGGCTTACGACCAGAGCTTTGCGAGGCAATCCATCCCATCTGGTGTCACTTCTACTTGACCGCGGTCTAATTGTACGAAGCCAGATAACTCAACTTGCGAGGCACGCATTGCCTGTCGAAACGCGCTCAGTGACGTGCACCATTTCATGTGGTTGAAGTGTTCCCACATATCAGGGACGCTGCCACAACATGCGCATGTCAGAATTCGAATGTGGTCGATGACATCCGCATACTTAAATGCGTCAGTAGTGCCAGTGCTTATGAAGTGTTTCTGGTCAAAAAGGGTATTCCGCTTTCGTTTCAAATGGTGACCTCTGTTCTGTGCTTAGAGTGG